>PVKS010001454.1:0-141476 GCA_004027875.1 Aplodontia rufa | reverse complement strand
AATTTCAACTTTCTGCAGGTGGATGACCAGTTTGTCCAGCACCATTTGTTGAAGAGGCTGTCACTTCTCCATGTAATATTTTGTCCCCCTTTGTCAAAAATCAGATGTTTAAAGATTTGAGGATTTGTTTCAGGGTCTTCTATTCTATTCCATTGGTCTTCTTCCCTGTCTTGATACCAGTACCATGCTGTCTTTGTTATTATGGCTCTATAGCATAGTTTTAGATCTGGAATGGCAAAACTGCCTGTTTCATCTTTCTTGCTTAGCAGTGCTTTGGCAATTCTTGGTTTCTTATTGTTCCAAATGAATTTGAGAATTGCTTTTTCTATGTCTGTAAAGAATGACATAGGTATCTTTATAGGGATAGCATTAAATCTATATAAAGCTTTTGGTAGAATGGCCATTTTTATTATATTAATTCTGCCTATCCAAGAGCATGGGACATCTTTCCATCTTAGGTCATCTTGGATTTTGTTCTTCAATGTTCGATAGTTTTCATTGAAGAGATCTTTGATTTCCCTTGTTAGGTTAATTCCCAAGTATTTTATTTTTTTCGAAGCTATTTTGAAAGGAACTGATTTCCTGACTTCTTCTTCAGTCCTGTTATTATTGGTATATAGGAAAGCTTGGTTGACTGTGTTTTTCAATTCTAAGAGCTTTTCTATGTCTTTTTTCAGCATCTCCCTTTCTTTATTAAAAAGATGTTTCAGCTCCTGTAAGTGCTTTCTTATTTCTTTCATGAAATCTTCTTTTAATTCTTTGCTCATTTTAATAATCAGGTTCTTGTTACTTTCTTCTAAGTTTTCATCCAGATCCTTATCCATGTAGTCCTTGACTGGGGGTTGTGGATTTGCAAAGGAGAATTGTTTTCCTTTTTCCTCATTTTCAGTATCAGGGAGTTGGACCTGAGATTTCTCACTGGTTATTTCACTTTGGGACTTTGTTGGTGGTTGTGGGGTTTTTCTCTTCACTTATTTGGTCTGGAGTACAATTTAGATAGTACAGTCCAACAGCTGGCTCCTTGAACTGTGAATTATTATTGACATTTACAAATTCCAATGCATCATGAGATAAGGGAAAAGAGTATATATATATACAACCAATGCAAACAATAGACAGTGTTGATCTGGTTACTTTTTTCCTTCTATACTTGTTAAAATGTTAGTTGCCACCTAGGAGATAGTTAGCAACTATCTCCTGCCAGTCTATGACTGTCAGACTATATCCTGTTTAAAAGCGGACATCCACTTTCAAGTTTGGCATTCACTTCAGATATTCAGTACCTCTCTAGGTAAGGAAAAGTAGACTTGAGAGCAAAGGAGATGTGATATGAAGGTAGAGAGGAACTTGTGAATTTGGAGCAAGAGCAGCAAGAGAGTTGAGATGATGTAGGATATTCCAATGAAAAAAATAAAAAGGAAAGATGAAAAGATTGAAATAATGACTTTAAAGGAGGGTGAGAGAGAGAGAGGAATAATGTTATCTGTTGCTAGAAGAAAGCAACGAAGGAGATAGCAGAGAAGCTCACCAACGGGAGGCTATATAGCAAAAAAACAAAATGTGCTGTTCTGCAAACACACACACACACACACACACACACACAGAAACACAGAAAACCCACAGCAAAACAAACAAAAGAAACAAGAAACAAAAAGCAAACAAAAGAGAGGAAAAAAACCCAATGGAAAGTTGGGAGGATTATATGTTTTTTCCACAGAGGAGGTCAAAATAGACAGTGTGGGTTGATGATCACATCTGGCTCCTGGATGGAGGCATTTCCAGGTGAGTTTGCGGTAAATCCTGGCTTTTGCTGTTCTCAGCTAGAAGTCAGATTTCCAGGAATCTTTTCAGTATTATTGTCTTGTGGAGAGGGTGCAGGCCTTCACTGTCACTGCTACCTGTGAATACCACCTTTTGGCTTTCCTGGTTTGAGATCCTGGTTATATTTGTTACTGCCTGCCCAGACTCCTGCCCACTTCAGCCTGGGCCCCAGCAGCTGCTGGCAATTTTGTGTATCCCAGGGCAGCTGCAAGGAGAGTTTGTAGATCCTGGGGGCATGACCACCCTGAACTCCTGGGACTTGAGGCAGATGCTGCCCTGAACTTGTAGGTCCTAAGGCCCAAACTGTGCACAACTCCTGGAGCAATCTCTGCCCTAAACTTGGGGTGCATGAGAGGCACACCTTCCCAGAATGTATGGCTCCTGGGACAGTCTCCACCCTGAGTTCACAGGGCCAGAGGCATTCAGAACACAGGGCTCCTGGGGCAGTAATGGCCAATGATCCCACACACCTGGGGCAACCTCTGACCTGAACTCATCGCTCTTGAAGCAACTGCCTGGACCACCCACCTTCTCAAGATGGTAATCTCCCCAGCTTCTCTAGTTTTCTTTGTCAACTAATGAACTTCAGTGAAATTTTGCCAATCACCCACCTCACAGAAAGGTACTTCTCCCACCATTGGCATCCTCCTTCAGGGAGAGATTCTACATGCAGCCCTCCCACAGGTCGCCATCTTCCTCTTCCACATATTCTTTATTATCATTTATGTATGTTGGTTAATATATGCCTGCTTGACCTATCAACCCCTTAAATGTGTTAAAATTTCTGGAGTAAAATTTTGACTTTTTTTATTTCTCCCATTACTACCATCACTTGTTGCTTTCTCTAATAGATCACATTTTAGAGCAATTTCAGATTTATACAAAAATTTAGAAGATAGTTCAGGAACTGCAAGATACCCTGATACCCTTGCGCATGATTTCCCCTACTGAGTAATGCAATATCTTGCACTAATATGGCACACTTTCACAATTAGTAGAACAATATTGATATATTATTAACTGGTTCATCCAGATCCCTTAGCTCCTACTTAATGCCTTTTGTCTGCTGTAGGATCCTGTTCAAGGAACCACGGTGCATTTACATTTCTTCAATTCATCTCCTCAGGTTCTCTAGATTGGGATTCTCAAACTTCTCCTTGGTGGTGGTGGAGAAAGAAATGTTTGGTTTGGGGCATTTCAAACTATACAAAAATTAGCCTAGGAAGCCCCAGAATGTCCCTGGTACTTCATTTGATCAGTCACAAAAATCATTAAGTCCAGGCCAGAATCAAAGGGAAGAGCAGAGTACACCAGTAGGGATGAAAAAGGACTGGTGACATACATCACTGGAAACTAAAGTCCACATATGCTTTACTTTGAATTGCACCTCTGTACTCTGACATATATCAACCCAGAATAATTCTCTTTGTGGGATCCATAAATGCAAGCTACTGACTACTGTTTTTCTATAACAAAGGAAATGAGATTTGTCTTTGCCCATCAACTTTATATTTGGTTACTGAAAATAAAAATCACTATTACATCAACAGAGTGTGTGAATCCTCTTAGAGCAGCACACTCTACACAGTATATATGTGTGTTTACACACATGGTCCTTCGCCTCCTATACCACACTATTATACACCCTCTTGTACACCCACCATGAAAATATCCTAGAATTGCAAAGGTATTAGTCACAGTCTTTTAAAAATTAACTAGATATAAAGCTATTTACACTAATATTCATCTTCTTAAGGATTTAGGGAAACCACCTTTTTCTTAATCATAAGAATGGATTATCTGTAAGTATCTCATTCAATGATACTTTATTATGGCAAATAAGTCCTGTGAACTCTATGGTATCTTTAGCTTAAGAAAAAAGAAGAAAAATATGTTCAAATGATAGGGAATACTGTAAACAGCTTTAAATTCGCTGTTTGGTTTAGAAAATATATTGCTGTAATTTTGATGAATTAGAAACAGTTGTCTTTACGATACAAAACCCTAATCCTTAATGTATGTATTTTCTTTCCCAAATATATTAACTTACTCTTTGATTCCCATTCTCTGTTAATTACAGGTGCTTCATTATATTTTAAAACCATAAACCCATAGAATATTATCCATACCACTTTCCCAAGGCATTCTTCATGTCCTCTTCTATGAGGGGTGAGGGGTTAATTGCTGGGAATATTAATTCTGATTGTAATATTCATACTAAACTAATACAAAACAAGGTCTGACCAATTTGTCAGGAATTTCAGCAAGCCAGGTGCACTAACCCAAGCCTCTAACCTCAGGGGTGCAGGAAACTGAGGCAGAAGGATGGCAAAATTCAAAGTTGGCCTTAGCAATTTAGTTAAGTCCCTGTCTTAAATTAAAAAAATAAAAAAGGGATAGGGATGTGGCTCAGTGGAGAAGCACCCCTAGGTCCAATCCCCAGGACCAAAAAAAAAAAAAAAAAGACAAAAGGCAATTAATGAAGACAGGGGAAAATGTTAAACTTCACGATTTACTGGGAAAAAAACTTACTAAAACAAAAATCACAAAATCAGGCTCCATTTGCCCTGATAAATTGCCAAATTTAGTTAAAATTTATTAAATGTTACCAGTTGCTATAGGAACAATCAGAGAAAAAAAGGAAACTGGACATTTCCCCCAAAAGTTTAAAACATTCATTATAACAAATTTTTTTGTTTTGCAATTTGAAGAAAATCTATTTAAACAGGGAAAGGGGTGGGGAGAAAGAGACCCAGATAAAAGTATTCCTTAAAGCATAGACCCCCTAAAGTTTGCTGACTTTCAAGTTTAGAAGTTTCCAAAAATAACATTACTAATGTCTTTCATTGAGTAAATGTGATTGAACAGCTACTTCTTAGAAGGATGAACAATTTTTTTGTGTGAAGGACCAGATAATAAATGTTTTAGTCTTTGAGAGCCATAAAAACTCTTGAAATTATTTAGCTATTGCTGCGAGGTGAAAACACTAGAGACAAAACATAAATGAATGGGTGTGGCTGTCTTCCAATGAAATTTATTTACAAAACAGTTAGTAGGTCGTGCTTGGCCTGTGGATTGCAGTTTTCTGAATTAAGCTTTATGATACACCTATGAGCTGTCCTTATTCATAGTATAGAGCGTATACATGTTTATTAATCTGAGAAGGTACTGAGAAATCTGGTGCCAGAGGGGGAGAAGTGGTGGATTCAGAGGTCAAACTTTACCAAAAATAAGTAAACAAAGAAAGGCACCCTGCCAGAATAATCCATATATTTCTAATAACCCAGTCTCCATAGCACTGGCTAAAACATCTAGATACTAGGTATAAACAAAAAAAAAATTATTACTGGTGGTAATTATACTCAATTCCTTCAGAATTTATTTTTAGTCAGTCATGAGATACCCAGGGACTCTTATTAACTGAGTTGAATAGAGAGTTGGAGAAAAAAAAAGAACAAACAGAGTTTAGGAGTACCATAGCAGAGAAGTGAAATCAGAGAAAGTCACACATAATTTTATTGAAGAAGAAATCATGGCGAGGTGGAGACTATGCATTTAAGTACGGAGGTAGCCTTAGATGTTCTTGCTATGAACTTAACCTCCATGCAGGCGGGAAAAAGAAGGCCCTCTGATAAAACCGTAGTAGTGTGGGTCAGCGTTTCTTCCCTTTTCTCCTCTCTTTTTCTTCATCCCTCCTGAAATTACATTGACCCGCCGGCTCCCTGTTGGGGAGCAAAGATTAAGTTGAGGGGAGCACCCTAATCAGAAGTCCCTGACCACCGAGTCGGGTCCATGGGTATTTAACCGGGATGGCATTTCCCAGAAGGTCATTGTTTCTTTCCATCGCAATGAATGATGGACTCAACAAGGAGTTCATATTGCACCAAACACTTTCAAAAATGATTCATGTTAATGGCATGTCTCGGGGGATTGATGCTAAATAGGAGCTACAACTAAAGCTTAAAAAATGATTTAGCAATATGAAAGCCCATAGACCACAGCACACATAGGCACAGCGGATGGTAAACATCAAAGAATAAATATAACTAAAAGTCATAAAATCGGATAGACAATAAATCTGACAGTTCAAGACCTTTTGGGGATTGAATCATAAAAAATAAAATTACTTACTCAGACATTCCTAGGTTTATTTATTTATTTATTTATTTTCTATTTATTTACTCTTTGGCCACACATCTTTTGCAGGCAGTGAACTGGAGACAGTTTCATGTTTCTGACATGTGAGTGTGGTTTACAAAGGTGGTTGCTGCAGAGAATAAAATCAAATGGACATCTTGAAGAAATACCCCCTCTTTGTCCATAATACTGATCACTCCTTGAAGGGAGTGCTTGTTGGGAATTTATTCACCAAAATCAGACTTGAAGCTTTTATAGTCTTCCCATGGCAGCCACAAAAATGTAACAAAAAGAGAACTGATGTATCCCAATCATTCTCATTTTTTATCTGCCTTCAGTCTTTTTCCTTTCCAAAGGGGGTTAAAATTGGGTTTGCGGTGTCTATTTTATCAAATCACAAAAGAGAAAAGAATTGTAATGTTTTAGATGAACTCAAGAGTGAAAGCAGATAGGAACCTAGCATTAAATTGAAGAATGTATTCATGTTCAAAATACTTTTCTCTCAAATATAAAATGTTTCCTTTGGAGAGCTCCTTTCAAAAGATCTAAATATAGATAACTCCACATGTAATTTTTACATAAATGAAAAAGAAAAACAGACTTTTTTGCATTAATTATTAACTCATAAATCAAATGATATTCAATCACCATTTAGGAGGCATGTGTCAAGACCTCTCTCCCACTTAATGCTGAGCAAGACAAGGATCCAGCCTCAAGCACTGGTCTAGAGAGTTCCTCAAGAGAAAGACCAAATCCTTTCTGAGTAAAAGAAAATGATCTTGGATGTCTTAGTTCTTCCTGTTTCTTGCTACACCTCATATACAACACTAAATAAGCTAATGTCTGTAAGAAAAAAGAGGGCATTTTTATATATTTTTCCCTCTTTTTCCTTATAGACATTAAAATTCTTATTAGAATAGTCAAGATACATCAGTTGCCTACTTTGCATCAGAATCCATTCAATAATGTTGGAGAAATGCTTTGGCCACTATAGAGCATGCAAATGAGTAAGGAAAATATTAAACAATACTTACACAATGAGCCATTTAATTTTGTTATAAAGACAGTAATGGGCATTGCCCAGTAGATTCAACTTATACACATGCCTAGAATCCACATGGGGATTGTCCACTGCAAAAACTAGAGAACAAAATTGTCAAGTATCTGACAAAATGCATTTTAGGGAATTTTTAGGTTGCATAGTCTAGGCATGTACTGTCAGCGAGCATGATATTGCCCCAAACGGATGAAAACTGGTTTGGGCAGGGGCGAAAAAAACCTTACACTTTTCATGTATGAGAGAGCTAATAATGAAAAGGTTTAGGGCTGGAGTGGTGGCTTGGCGGTTACGGCACTTGCCCAGCATGTACAAATACATGGGTTCAAACCCCAGTACCCACGTACACAACTAAGTGTCAGAGCAATGAAAGTCATGTGAAAAACTCAATAAAAATTATTTCTCTCTGTCGCTCCTCTCTCTCTCTCACACACACTTTCCCTCTCTCTTTAAAAAAAAAAAAGGAGAAGAAAAGGTTGAGAAATACTAGTCGAGGCAAGCCCCGCTTATGAATATCCCATTTGCCCATATCCCTTCTTTACAAAGTCCTCACACTCATCTTGTCAGTCATTGCTAAGTGCCACCATCAGAAAATCTTGCCAGAATCATTTCTTAGATATTTTACCCTGCCTCCTGGATCCTGGCTGTATGGCTCAATAGGAAGTGAAGGCTATGATGTAACTTTGAGATATGGGGGCCTGTGTTTAATGAGCTTAGTGCTCTGATCAGTAGCATAATATAAATCTTCCGTGGGTAAAAATAATGTTACATTATTGGGCTTTGACTGTGTGTTAGGCTCTGTGCTAAGCACTCTGGGTACATTACTCACTTAATTCTCAAATCTCATGAATACTATTACTACCCCCTCGTTGTATAGATGATAAAACTGGGGCTGAAATTGCTCAAATAACTTGCTAAAATGCAATTTAGGATTGAAATCCAAGCTATTTGTTGTGAAATCCTGTTGTCCTAATCTTTTTATGTTGTTATCTCCCGTGAGCTAAACTTACCAAATGGTTTCTTTGGAAAATATCAAAACTCCAAAGACTGAAACATGGGAAGAGTTATCCAAAGACATCTGTTTACAAGACATTTAGAATGCACACTTCTTGGTTCCCTTGGTGAATTAAAGATGGCCCGAAGCTCTAGATTTCTGTGCTCAACAAGAGCGAGAGTGCATTTTTTCATCACGTTGAGTTGCGCTCTGTGGTGTTTTCACTGATAGACTGTACTGACGGTCATGCTGAGCCTGTTTTTGGCCTAGACTGTTGAGAAGACTGGTGGCTTCTGCTAACTTCTTTTTGGAATTCAGTTGCCACACTGCAAGGAACCTCAATAGGCCACATGATCAGATGCCCAGGTACAGAATAATCAAGGACACCCAGTCAAAGTCCCAGCCAAGCTCCCTACTGAGAGCCAATATCAACTTGCCGACCTCATGAGCAAGGTCACCTGGAAAGTGGCTCTTCCAGGCCCAGGAGACCTGCTACAGCTTGTGCCACCTTCCACATGGAAAAGCTGTCTCTGCAGAGCCCTGTTCAAACAACAAAGTTCTGCGCAAATAAGCAGTTGATGCTGTCTTAATCCACTAAGATCTGAGCAATAGATACTCAAAGCAATACCCCGATATAAAGGGGGTGATAAATGAATGCCTAATGACCCCCACAAATAAAGCTGGGAAATTACCCTAATGCTGAGCTTTCCCACAGAGGAGAGTTTGACTACACTTTACCTCCTCACCCAGAGGGAAAGACTACAGGTAGATTCTTTTTATACTCATCCTTTCTAGAACCCCAAACATGAGGCTTTTGTTGTCAAGGCACCCATAAGGGAGCAGTACCTGCCTCAACATTACCATAGGGGACGAAAGTGGATTAGGTAGACTTTGGTTAAGATGCTACAACTATTGACATGGCCTTAAAAGAAAGAGCATTTTAAGGGAAACTTTGAAAACAAAGCAACAATAATTTAAAGTATAATTAAAAGCGAAACCATTTTACAAGTTACATTTAAAATAAAACGATGCATTCTATACAGTTGTCAATGTAAATTTAAGATTTACCTTTTCCTTTCCACGATGTGCATGATTTTCCAGCTTAAGATATGAGAGTTCAGAGCCCTGGTCCCATTGTTGGTTATTGGTACATTTATGACTGTGTGCTTTTATCAACTGCATTCTGGAAGTTATGTGCTATAGGCTCAATTGTGTCCACCCCCCAAATTCATATGTTGAAGCACTAACCCCAGTGTGGTTATATTAGAAGTAAGGAAGTGATTGATGTTAAATTGGGTGATAGGCTAGAGCCCCGATTTGATAGCATTAGCCTCCTTACAAGAGACACCATAGAGCTTATTTTCCCTCCCGACCAGGCGAGGACACGGCAAGAAGGCAGCTGTCTGCAAACCAGAACTCAGAAAGAAACAAAACCGGTGGCATCTTGATCTTGAACTTCCCAGGTTCCAGAATCACAAGAAAATATGTTTTTATGTTTTAAGTCATCCAGGCAATAGTATTTTTTCTATGGCAGCCTAAGAAGACCAATCCAATGTTTACATAGGATTTTAAGCAGAAGGAAATTTGTAGATCACCAATTTCCCCATATCTGGTCTCCTCTTATTATATAGAAACAGAATTTGTAGCTAAGCATATGACCACTCATATAAAAAATATATTTTCCAGCATCACTTTCAGTTGCAAAGTTGAGGTAAATGTTCAACTGTCAGGTTGCACAAGAGAAAAGCATGCTCGCTCTCTCTCTCTCTCTTTTTTTTTTTTTTTTTTTTTGTCTTTTCCTGATGGCTGGAATGCAAGTGTGTTGTAAGGAGATGGAGCAGCCATCTTGGGTCATGAGTGGGAAAGTCTTCATGGAAGATGACAGTTATAAGATAAAGGAAGTGGATTCCTTTCCAAAGAAGATCTGTTCTACTAGCTTGTGTTTTTACTTGAGAGAAGAATAAACTTATTTTCTTAAAAGCTATTGTTAAATTTGGTTCTACTTTACAGCAACCAAACTCGTATTGTTTTTTTTTTCTTTTTTATAAAGAGAGAGAGGGGCAGTGAGACAGAGAGAGAGAGAGAGAATCACTTTTATTTAGTTTTTCATGTGGTTTTCATTGCTCTGACACTCCATTGTGTACGTGGTGCTAGGGTTCAAAGCCAGGTCCTCACACATGCCAGGCATGCATGGTAACCGCTGAGCCACTGCTCCAGCCCCCAAACTTGTATTCTTACCAATCTGTATAATCAACTATTGCAGAAATTAGCAGATTTCATCAGTAAAAGGGTTAGATAATAAATATTTTAGGTTTCACAGGCTATTGAGTCTCTGTTGCAACCACCCAATTTGCCATTGTAATATGAAAATCAGTCCTAAGCAATATGTAAATGAATAAGCTGTATTCTGATAAAATATTACTCATAAAAACCAGTGGCAGACAGGATTTGGCTTTAGGCTATTGTTACAACTCCTGACCTACTATAAATAATCCCTTTATCTTATAAGTGAGGACACTGATATATTCAGAATTCAAAGTGTGGTCATGCACGGCAGACGCCTGGGTCAGTACTGTGTCCATTCACCCACTCTCTCTTACAAGGGCTCACAGATTTCTGTCAACTATTTACAGCTTGCTCTCTGATATGAGCCTAACTCATAAAACTATTCTCAACATCTTTTCTCTTTGTCTTTGTATTGGCTTCATTCTATTTTTCTTTTGTCCTTTTCCCATTCTAGCATCTGCAGTATTATACACCCATATTATTTGTTCTTATGGGTCACTCGTTTCAAGTGCTAGATGTTAAATAATATTACACCACAGAAAACCAAACACACTGATCTTTATTTCCACCAACTGCCTTAGATGTGTTTTTGGAAGCAAGTTTTTAAATAGAGTAACTTCATTTACAAAAATAACAAAGATCTAACCTTCATGTAAAAACATATGAGAAACCCTATGTGCATGAAAATGAAGTAGAAACCTGAGCATTGTATTTTCTCTGGATTTAGCCATTTTGTATCACCTCCAAAAATTATTTAATGCACTTATAAATTTCTGATCTTTTTTCCCACTCAGGCATCTGAGTGGGAAAAAATAAGGCACTTTCTTATCAGTGGGATATATTCTCTACTTTTGACAAAACTATAATTGACCTAATCCACTATATTCAAATCTTTTCTTGAAAGTAAGAACAAACAGTATTTCTGTCTAACAAATAAGCTGTTTTGTAAACAATGCAAAAAAGTACAATTCAATACTTTTTTTTTCTTTGCCTTATGATACTGGGAAATTTGAAGCTTGCTCAAAGTTTCTTTCTTCTGACAAGACATTCTGGCCTTCTGGTAACAGTTCTGCATTTTACCTAGTTCTTATTGCTCGGGCAAGCAGTTTTATTATCCCACTGCATACTGTATTTGATTTTGCAAATTCATTCAGTTACCCCTTATAGTTGCTGGGGATCTCTACCAACTGTATAAATGACAATAGAAAAGTAGCTCTCAGGGGACCAACTGGAAAAGAGAGGGTCCCATGTCACCTACAATGGATCCTTTCAGCAGTATCCTTAAACTTTCCTTGATTCTTACAAGAGGATGAAATCTGAGGAATAGCAGAGAGAAGGACAAACAGAAAATGATGGTCCCTGTGTATTTTACTTAGCACATGTTTCATTCAAGTCCACTCCCAAACTTTCTACCTCCTTTGGAAGTTCTTGAATGTGGTCCCACCATTCTTTCTTTGTTTCTTTTTTTTTTTTTAAAGAGAAAGAAGGACGGGGGGGTTGGGGAGAGAATCAATTTTATTTAGTTTTTCATGTGGTTTTCTTTACTTGTTCTGAAACTTCATTGCGTACATGGTGCTTCGGTTCGAACCCACATCCACATACATGCCAGGCAAGCGCCATAACTGCCGAGCCACCACTCCAGCCATGGACATTTCTTAATCCCACTCCAGAAGTGGTGAATTGAAATGTCAAAAATAGGGCCCAGTATCAGGATTTCTACCAGTGCTGGTGATATGAGAGGCTGGCAAAGCCACAGCCACTGTCTTTCAGATTCAAGTGCAGATCTCTTAATGTTCCATACTCACCAGAGTCAGGTACTACCTTCTGCAGTGCCACCCCTTAGATGTCACCATCCAACCCTGAAGCTCTCTGGGTCATCCTTGCTTCCTCAAGCAGCAAAGTCCTGACACTCTCTGCTGGGGAGTCCCTGCCTGGTTCCATGCACTCGACACTGCAACTTGCCTGGTTGCTCTTGCAGTCCCTCTGATGGAGTCTTCCCTGATTTTGCCTAAGCCACACCCCACAGCCTTCAGTCAGGACCTTTTCCTCTGTGTTGTATGGCTCCTGCTCACCGAGCCCCACAGCACTTGGCACACTGTGTCCACATGATCCTGAGTGTCAGGTCTTTCTTCCTCATTACACTCATCATTCTTAAAGGGTCTGCCTTGTGATTCACAGATACATAGTCAGAATTTAAGAAAAATGTTGAGTGAGCAAACGAATAAACACGCATGCACAAGCAGTGATCTCTGCATTTGTCTGATGGCTCCAATTACCCTCAAAACTCAAATTAAGAGGCAGATTCCACCTGTTTTGTCCCCTGCTCCTCAGCAGTCATGAGCATAACCATCACCATTAGTGCACCAAGTGCCTCATGCCGTCTGCTTGCCATTGCTGCCCTCTCCTTGAAACAACAGCACCTCTAATTTATGAACTGCCACTTTGAACTAACTCCTATTTCAGTTTGAATGACTCAACAGTTATTTGAATAGCTCTATAAGGGTTCAAGCCTTTTTAAAAAATGATGCCGTATCTCATAAAACTATGGTTGTGATGGTTATAAATTTCAGGAATGAGACCTCGGCTCCTGGTGCAATTACATTTGGGTTCAGGGCACATTCCAGCCGTGGCGTCTCAATCTGCGGAGCGGATGAAGGCCCCCACTCTACACTAATTATCAGGCCATGTTAGAATCTCCTCTTGTTATGATAAAAGCTTTGGCTGCCTTTGAATAAGGCACTTCAAAGTCTCCCTTTCATAAGATTTTAAAAATCTCAGCCATTGAGACTGTCACAGCCTGACACATTTGTGCATTTGTCATAGTTTCTGGAAGCCCTCCTCCAACCCTGGACCTGGTCTAGGCTGAAAGCCCTGTTAGTGATAACACTTTCTTAAGGAGGTGGAGAGGGAGAGAGAGAGAGAGAGAGAGAGACAGAGACAGAGACATAGCAAGAGAGACAGTGAGAGAAAGAGAGCCAGAAAGAGAGAGAGAGAGAGAGAGAGAGAGAGAGAGAGAAAGAGGGGGGGGGAGAGGACAGCATTCTGTCATAAAATAGGAAAAATTCAGTCTATTTGGTCCAGGAATTTTCAATGTGAATGTTTGTTCATGGTATCAGAGAGAAGGGGTTATGTCCAGCTGAGAGGTTTCTCTGGACAATGCTGTACCAGGTCCCAAATAGAAAGCAGGCTGGTGAGTATATGTCAGGGTCCTGGCAGAAACCAGAAGATATTTGAGAAGAACTGAAGAAAAGAATAATTTATGAAGGAAGACACAGGATTCAGGGAAGCCAGTTTGGATGGTACAGCGCCCTGGGGCTACCTATAGTGAGGGAGCCACTGGTGCCCTGCCCCTGAAGGGGGAAGGAGGGAAAGAGTGATGGAAACCCAGGAAGGTCATTCATGGAACCAACCACATAACAAGAACTACAACCTACCATAGAGGGACGCCATCACCTGTTGCCACTCAGCACAGAGGCAATTAGAAAAATAAATGCTCCAACCTCACCCTCTTACCATATTTTAAGTTCTGCCCCCACTTCTGCATTGCCTGAACGTGAAGCCAGAATGCAAAGGTGTCCACTGACAATGTCCAGGTGGGTCAGCCTCACAGGCTACCAGCATAAGGTTGGCTTCCAGGGTCATGAAGAGAACATCCAGCCTAGGGGTTACGTGAGTGATGTGGAGGAGAGAGGTGAGCCTGAGACGACAGAATTTCCTTTGCTTCTGTTGAGGGAAGTGATGTCAGCTTGAATTGATACACAGTCTAATAAGGCAAGGCCACCTGGTCCTATGGACCCAAATGTCTTTCTTTGTTTTAGGTTCTATTAAAGATTTGAGATTCTAGATCAATGACATTATATGGATGCTATAAATTAACTTTTTAAATGACATTGTTAAAGGAAATAATAAGAAATGCTTAACAACAGTTATCTGAAAATATACAGTACCAATCTATATGCCAATTATTCAATTCCAAAAAAAAAACAACAGATGTAGTTATGGTGGGAACTACTGACATCAGCACCTGCTCTAGCCATAAATGAAGCCAATGACCACTCACATGATCTGAGTCCCACAAGGAGTGATTCTCCAGTGCCAACTGTTCCAAATTCTTCTCAAACCCAATCATTATTGGCTGTTATTTTGCCACTATAAAAACCATTTTTATGCTCCAGATGCCCTGGCCTTCTTTACATCCTTTCTTAAAATTTGTGCACTCCTAAAGCAATACATGATTACTTATTATGAAAAATTGATTAGTAGCAATAGAAATTAATCCACGCAGTATCTACAGATTTTTGTGTGTGTGGTTTCTTTTTCTTCTTCTTTTTTTTTTTTTCTTTCAGTACTGGGCCCTCTACCACCGAGCTACCTCCCCTTCCCTTTTTATTTTGAGACATCGTCTATGTGGTAACCCAGGCTGACCTTATACTTGTGATCCTCCTGCCTCAACCTCCTGAGTCACTAGCATTACAAGTGTGTGCCTCTTGTGCCAACCAATCTATCATTTTGAAAGGAAGGGTAGAAGACTTGTTGCTCAGGCCATAGTCTGAAGAGGACAGGCTTAGATGAGTCATTACAGATCTTGAGACAATCTCTAAATAGTGAGGGAAAGCCAGGTGTAGGGTAGAAGTCAAGGTCAGAAGAAAAGTAGAGAAAGGAACCTAAAAGAAAAAAGGTATCGCACAGATTCCATAGATGGTGTAGCCCATGTGCTGAGCGTTTTATACAAGGCATCGTGCTAAGCCATTTACCTGCATTGCTTCAGTATGTATTTAAAATCTCTGAAGTAGCTCCATTTTTCCAGGTGAGATAAAAGAGCTTTAAGGAAGCTTAGCAACTTGCCTAAGATCACACAGATAGTAAATGATGAGAGCAAGTGACGATTCCAAAGCCTATCACTTATTTCCTCCGAGCTATGTTCAGATCCTCTATCTCTACAAGAGAGTCAATGAAGGAGAAACTAGAATTTGTAGTGAATTTCTTTCTTTTTTTAAAGATTGAGGGACAGTGAGAGTGAGAGGAGAGAGACAGAGAACCATTTTTTTATTTAATTTTTCATGTGGCTTTCATTGCTCAGACACTTCATGTGTATGTAGTGCTGGCGTTTGAACCCGCATACTCATGCATGCCGGTCAAGTGCCATTAACGCTCAGTCACCACTCCAGTCCTGTAGTGAATTTTTAAAAATAACAACAACAAAAAAAGGCCTGAGTTCAAAATACTTGTACATTACCTTCAAGAGGAATATCCTGCTGTCCATTCTTTGTTCAAGAGTCTTTTATTAAATGCTCACTGTTACTTGGGCTTCTACTAAGTTCAAAGACAACAACATCAAGGAAACAGGATTCTCTATTATAAAACCAACAGTGCAAGAAAGACTTTAATCCCAGGGCATACTCTGAGAACCCAATGGCAAGGCTTTTCAGGCTTCCTTAGACCACAAAGGAAGAGATTAGGCCTTTGCATGCTTCCTAGATCAGTGCCTGGTATTGGGAAAAGATGAGGCAAAAGAGAATACACTTTATATTAGTCAATATATAAGCCAGGCTAAGGCACAACAATAGCAACAAAAATTTCAAAGGCTTCCCAAGACCAAGATTTATTTTTCAGGAACCCCAAGTCCACTGTGGGTCTGATGAGTCCCAAAGAAGCCATTCTCCAAATGATGTGATGACTCAGAGGTCAAGAGAGCAATATGTTTTTGTTTTTTTTCCAGGGGGTATAAGGAGGTTTTCATGATCCCACCCAGGACCTCCTTAACTATCACCAGAGCAGGAGAAAGTGAGGTGAGAATAACAAGTTCAATTTTTCTTGATCAGTCTGGAAAGGAGATGCACTACTTATGTTAATATTTTATTCACCAGAAATAGCTACATGGCATCCAACTACTGGAGACTGAGAAGAGGAGGAGAGCCATATACCAGGGAAGTTAAGGAATGTCCACTGTGGTACTTAACAGCAAATGCACACTGATACCTGGGTATCACAGCCTTCTGTAGTGCCACTGCTATCATTTATGATACTCCTGACTTTGATGTGGAGGATGAGTGACTCAAGGTGCCAAAGAAAACCAGAGATAGGAAGGTAGATCTGATTATCCCAAGAGGGAACAACATGGCAAAATCCAATCACCACCCCAGCACACAGCATGGTTCCTCTTGAAGATTAAAACAGGGAGGGAGAAATATTTATTTTGCTTCCTGGCTGCCATCTGAAATCCACAGACCTCTGTTGGCAATAAAGTAGTTTATCTTCAAGAGTAGTATTTCAAAAGATGGTTCTGCTTTGGCCAAATTGTACAGAAAGCAAAAACCGCAAATGTTCCAATTCACAAATCAGACACATTAAAGGCTTGAACATATTAATTAGTTCTTAGTCAATACACTGTAAGGATACCTTAAAATTATAGCTAAGTGACATAGAAAGAAACATGCTTGGATCTGAGAGAGGAAATTGAGAATTTCGGAAATTAAACTCATTACTCCATATACTTCTGTTATGACTCAATTCTTTTTCATTGCCCCTTTTTGAACCTTTTCTGTGCTACTGTGCTCCTGAGCTGAGTAATGGAATTTAATATTAGGTTCTTTTTTTAAATTTTTTCCAATTGCAGGTGTTATTTGCTTTTGCACAAGAGTAGCTGGATATTTAACAAGTTGCACAAAGAGGCTTAGACAATATTCAAGGAAGTGCACTTTCCTGGTGTGCTGGGGAACTGTTAATCCAAAGGAGAATGGGCTTTGAGATTTTCTGGGCTATGGGATGTAATATTCTAGAAGTAATGGAAAAGAAGCTAAATGGGAATAGGAAGATACCTAAACCTGTCATCTAGAACCTGGGTCCAAGTCTGTTGTTCCATAAAATAATTTGTCATTTTGGACAAGTCATTTCACGTGGTGGATTCTGGGATGAGCTGTGCATACTCTTCCTTCAGGGTTATAAAACTCATCTCCCCACCACTGGAAGCAATCCTGGAAGACAGCCTCAACTCTCTACATGTTTAGGGATTGTCTCAGCTGAAGAGTGCCACTTCATACCAATGGTTTTTCAGTGAATAAGGGTGGTCCTCTTGCTACAAGTTGGGACAATTCTAAAAGGCTAGAGACCCCCCATTTGGCAACTGATGATTTTGTTCAGACTGCATCATAGCTGAACTTCTCCCTTTGCCCAATTCTGCTTCCTTCCTCTTCCTTGCACAGAGATAGATCTTAAGAGCATTTCCTAATAAACATCTTGTTCACTGGGCTGCACCTCAGAGACTCATTCCTGAGAAATTTAATCTATGATTATACAGTTAACATAGTCTTTGAAATTGGGATTCAGTTTCCCCTCTAGAAAAATAAAATATTGGTGGAGCTGTAGGTCCTGAACATGAGAGGGACTTTGGAGAACCTGAAACTGTGGGAAGTTTTGTGTATGGATGTACAAGATCACTTTCCTGGAGAGATATACATAGATCTCAACGATCTCAAGTGTTGTTCAGTCCAACAAGGTAAAAAGGCATTCGTAGATGATTTCTTGGGGGTACTGCAATTGTAATATTGCAGGATTCCACAAGGCACAGGGTAGTGGCTTCAAAAGACTTCACTCTGTACCACTAATATACCATCACGAAAGTCAGCTCATGTTATAAGTTAATGATGAAGATCTACCCTTGCAAAACATGTATTCACTGCAACCATGTTCTAGAAATAACTCAGAATTGTTATATATTTGATATATTCTACAGGTGGATGTCTCAATGGTGGAAAATAGAATCCAAACAGGCTGGTGACAGAGAAAGAAGTTGGAAAAGGTTTGTAGTCCTTGTTCCTATGACTCTAGAACCCATTTAGAACCAAATTTGGAAATCTCAGCACCCTCCTGTCCCTACCCCAGCCCACCACTATGAAAAATAGATTTGTTTATGTAGAGCAAAGCCATTGTTATCACTTACTGTGTGCCCACTCCATGCCATGTGCCTTGGAAACTCAATCAAGTCTCAGATTAGGAAGCAATCAAGCTATTATTTATCTTCCTTTTATAAAAGAGCGAATTGAAAACTCAAGAAGCTTCAAAATTTTTATTCAAGGTCATAAAAATAGTAAAACTGATTTTGGATAAGTTTGCCTTGGGCTTTGAGTTTTTCCATTTTTCTCTCAATTCTGGGCAATTCTGCTCCCCTGCCCTGTCTCTTAGGATGTCAGACCAACATTCCAAAACTCTGGCAGGAAACAGATTAGAGTAAAACCTGACAGTAAGTGGAGGCAGTATCACGACACTGGCTCATCTACTGGAGTCTCTCTCTACCCGATGCCAAATGAGTCCAAAGGGTCTCTACGAAAAGAGCATTTGGCTACTGTAGGGAAACAATCCAGACAAATGGAAGAATCTTCATGTTTACCTTCTTTTTTTTTACAGTGTGGGGACAGAGATTTTGTTGTTTTTACTTTTTTAACTTTATTCATTTTCAGATGTATTTAGACATGTCCACACAATCCAAGCAGCTCATATGCAGTTAAAGAAATCCCGGAAGTACTACCCCTCCCACAGCATAGAGTTACTATTACAAATCAACAGTGTTCACTCTGCTCATTTAAATGGAGTCCACAGCAAACCCAAAATTGTCTCTTCTAATCTCAGATTTTTTTTCTTTTGCTACTATAACCACCAACACTTAACTGATTGCTGATGGCTCTGCTGGTCTGTGGTCAGGCCACTGTGATTCCGGGAAGCCCCATTCTCATGGCTTCCCTAGGAACAGCCCATTCTGCATGTTTCTCTGATTCCTATGCCCAAGGCACTGAGGTGGGGACATGTGTTCCACCTAAACCAGAGGAGATAGCTCTGATACACCTTGCACCTCAAAAACTCTTCCAGTTTGCACCTATGAGCCAGTTTCAAAGTTTGCACACTCTCTGTTATACCAGCACCCTAATTTTTATACCACTTTCAGTCTTAGCACATTTGAGCTACTATAACAAAAATATCATAGCTGTGTGGTTTAAATAATAGACATTTATTGCTTGTTGGAGGCAAGGAAAGCCAAGGTCAAGGAGCTTGCTGATTTGTTCTCTGAGGAAAGCTTGGTTCGTAAATGCCCCTCTTCACTTTCTTCACACTGTGGAAGGAAGAGAGAGCACTCTGGGACCTCCAGTAATGAGGGCATTAATCCTACTCATGAAGAATCCCCTCCTGATCTAATAATCTCCCAAAGAGCACTAATACTATTACCCTGGGTATTAGGACTTCAACAAATACACTTGGAGGGTACACAAACCTCTAGTCTGTAACACAAGCTTCAATGAGTTACATAACCTTTCTCTTCTTCTAAGACTCGATTTCCACATTGGTGAAATTAGCATGATTGCAGTTGCTGTGGGAATTAACAAATAAAATGTAAAAAGCAACTGCAGTGCCTGACACAGGGTTAGATACGCAATGAATGTTTATCCATGGAACTATGATTGGTGTGAGGAAGAATCACAAACATAAACAGTCGTTTATTTGTTTACCTCACATCATCCATGTACTGGGAATTGGGACACTGGAGAAGCAGAAAACAATAAGACCCACTGCATGCTATGAGAAGGGCCTGGGCCTTGGAGAGGAGAGCATTACCCCCTGACCAGACACTTTCACGTATGCATAGGTATGAAGTACTCAATGAGGTAGTCTGCAAGAATCAACCATTAATTCATACATTCAATTTTGCATTGAATCTTTTTCTTCATTTATTCCCCAAGTACCATTGAAGATAGCCATGGAGAAGCTGACAGTCCCTCTCCTGAAGAAAGGTACAGCTTCATAAGGAAGCCTTTAGGCCACTCCCACACTGAGCCTGCCTGAATGCCTGGTTTGTGTGGCCTGCACTATCAGTCCCATGTTGGAGTCTTCAGCTGTCACACATCCAATAAGGAGGTCTAACCCCAAAATACTGACTCTCCATTTCTTTTGAGAGATCTGATGTTCCAGCAACACAGGGTCTGCATTTCCTTCGGCTAGCTAAACTCTGAAGCCCAGTAGTGATTGCCCACTTTAAATGAATGTATAAGATTTTTAAAATTTCTACAATTTATCTATATGTTTATAATTATTTTCATACTGTTTCCAATAGTCAAATGTTAAATCTCCTACAATGATTATACATTTTTCCTTTCCTTCATACAACAATCAGTGATTGTTTTATGTATTTTAAGGCTATGTGGCTAGGTTCATATACATTCATGGTAGTAATATATTCTTTGGTGGATTGCTCCTTTTGTTATGAACAGTAGTTCATTTCTGCTCTGAGCAATTGTTTTGCTTTAAAATCTATTTTTGTCAGTGAATATAGCTACACCAGTGCTCTTTTGATTATGATTTGTTGCCTATATCCTTTTCCATCCTCTTATTTTCCCTACTCAACTCTAAGTATCACTCCTTCGTGTCTGACAGTGTTGATAATTTTTCCACCTGTGCCCTCAGATCCCAAGAAGCAGATCTCATGTCAACATCTTCTGCTACCTGAAGAGGTTACAGAAAACCCTGCAGAGCCCATTCCTGGTGACAGGCAGCATGGGCAGGTGCTGGTGGAGATTTCCTTTTCCAGTGGCCCTTCCACTGATTCATCTTGATTTGGATTTGGCTCAAATCTTCTCTTTTAAGAATTTTTCCTTTAAAAAAATAGTGTATATCATGATTCTACATGGAATTTGGAGGTGGCTGTGGCTGTTTTGCAAAGCATAATTCTATAAAACCATAAAGATTAATGATCCAGTGTATGTGACAGTGATTTTGACAAACAAATACACACAGATCCTAGGTCTGTAAAGGGAAAAATGACATCTTGAAGGTCCTTCCATGGTAAAACCAATGAAGCAGACTTCCTGGTTTGCAGATTTCAGGAGCAGTGCTGTCTCCCAGCATTTCTAGTTAGAGAGCAGGCATTGGAATGAGCATCATTCCCAGGATAATGATAAAATTAAAAGATAAATGTATTTGAATAAGTTTCATATTCTCATTTCAGGGCTATGTAATTACAACATTTGATGATTATATCCCTACCCTTAACGGTGGATCTCAAATACCTCATCCACATCATGAACACATTATTTTATTAATTAATAATGCAATGAGATAGAACAAATAGAAGTAAACAGAAAGAAAGCAGAGACTGGGGTAAAAAAATACAAAGGACCCAGGGATAGGAAAAAGTAATTTATCATGAGGTTGAAAAATGTGTATGTAGTTGGAAGCCTCAATTTAAATAACTTGTGCTTCTACAGACTGAAAATCTTTGTCCTGCAATGTCCATTCAAATTTCTCTAATCTAACTGCTTCAATTTATTGTTCACTAATTAGGTAGAATTGTTGTCCAGAATAAAGAAATCACCACCCAGTAATTACTTCATTGTAAAATGTAATGAGCACCCAAACACTGACACAGACTGCAAAAATCGCAGCACAATAAATAGAACACTGTTTTCCAACAATAACCCAGCAGTGAATTCTGCTAGTGTATTTCTTCGTGAAACATGTTTATGTGATAGTCTTCCAATTTTATGGCGGAAGTTTATCACCATAAGGTGCATTTCATGACAGCCGAATAACTACATTCAGTTAGGCTTGTCACCATGTGCCTTCCATATCAAGACACATGCTGATTGTATCAAATACTGTTGACTGTCTTAGTGCTGCGAATAGAAAAGATGATTACACTGTTCTGTGTAGATATGATGCAATATTATTCACATTGCAAGGAACAGAAGGTCAAGGTTGTCTAACAACATTAGAAAGATTGGGTATTGAAAGCTTCTTAATGCAGGGATGATTCACTAATGGGCAGATGACAGGTGTACCTTAATGTGTGGATGATTCTTTATACAAACAGGCTGGATAGAGGTATATGCACATCAAGTCATTGTATGTTGTTGGGTGGGGATATAGTTATTAATTTTCCATTTTGAAAATAAATCAAAGCAATATTTTAAGTGCCCCCTTTCAAATAGGTATTGATTCATCCCAGAGGATTATACTAGAGGATAAGAGATATGAAATTTTACCTCTGTTCTGCATGGAAATATTCTGTGATGACTTTGGGAAATAATGAGTTTGCACAGTTCACCTTAGCATTCACCAGTGTTTCTGGATTCAGCACAGGTACTGTTGACCCTTATTCTTACCCAGTATATCTACTATAAAACATATCTTCATTAAGCTAGACAATTAAGTTCACATTCCTAAAATAGCAAAGATTATTAGCAAGTTAATCAAATTTGAAATTATTTATATTCCATTATCAAAGAGCTGTTAGGGTCTGGTTGTAGGTCTGCCACTGATAAAAAGTCTATGACCCTAGAAATTTAATTTCTCAAAATCTCATTTTGAGATTTGATCAACACTAATTGTGATCTTGTCTGGGTCTTACAATTCTTTAATAGTCATGCTGTATACCTCAAAAAGAGAACAAAAGAGAAAATGTATTTACTAGGATGATTTTGAGAGTAGTATATTTTCCCTTCATTTCTACATACCCAAGAGCTAACTTAAAATATAATTAAATTATGAGTTCAATCACTTACTAGATCAATATGCCATTAATTTAAGAAATTGAGTGGCAATCCATATTAAATTCAGTAACAGGGTTAAATGTTAACATTAGAAATTCTGTTTACATATCTGCTGTATCACAGGGACTTTGCATTGACTTTCAAAGAATGAGAGTCTGATGTAATTAACAACAACCATGGGTTGAGCATTTATCCTTAGCTTTAAAGGATATTGGTAATTTTAATCCATGGTCTTTTCTAGCAAACTCACAAAATGTCCTGACAAGAACCTGTTTGGTCTACTCAAATGGACCAAGTTAGAGGCAACTTAGTCTGTAATAAGGACAGGAGAGATGCTTAATGCAGGACCAGCTCATGGTGATAGGAGAAAATATTCAGTTAGATCAGTCTTGTGGAGCAAGAGATTGAACATTGATCATTAGATGGTAATTGGAGAGACTGTCTTCCAAGAGGTCTGAAAGGAATAACAATCTGTTCCAACAACTGGACAGGGCCAGGGAAGCTAAAAGGGGCATAATGCAGTCCCAAGATCATGGTTAGTTATCATCACTACACTATTTTCCAGATAGTAAGGTTTCAACCAGTGCTGTAGGTGATGTTAGAGTGATGGAGAGACCCCATGACTGAGGTCAGATTCTGGAGCTAGGGTGCTGTGGATCGGTTCGGACAACAAAGTGGGTCTCGGGGAATCTGGCATGGAGAGGCAGAAGGCTGTAGAAAAAAAGCTAAGGAATTCCTTTGTTTCACCAGGCTAAAACGATGGAAGACTGGGCAAGAGGTAGCACTGCATTTTAAAAGAGAAAGAACTAGACAGGATGAGGCGCAAGGAGTGGGTCAGGGCCACAGTTTAATATGAGAGGCCTGAAGCAGAGAGATGTTAACTTCCCCTCAGAGTCCAATACAGATGTTCCTGGGGGCAAGCTCTTTGGCTTGATGGAATTGGTCAGCTGAATACATATAAAGAATCAGGCAACTTATTTTAACAGTGTTGGCCAAACTGCTTGACCATTTGGTGATTTAATTAGATCTCAACCAGTCAGTGACTGTCCATCATAATGAATCAAAATGACACAAAGAATAACAATCAAAATGTATCTCAATGATGATATATTGAGGTCTTTTAGAGAAGATGAATTGACACCTTATAAAAAATTCATTCTAAGCTTGTCTTGTAGGGTGTCTTCTTATTATTAATAAATCAGAAGTGGTCAGCTTTAATGCAATAATTCAAGAATCACATTTTGGTCAATTGATACTATTGTGGTAGCTGTATTTCCATAAGTTAAAAAATGAATTTAAGCTGTAATTTGTGGGGTCAACTACTCTGGATAGTTGCTAGAAAATAAATCTCTAGTTAATGAATTTAGAGTTCATAACGCTTCAGTTAAGAAGTCTAGTTTAACTACTTCTAGGTAAAACCACTCTACATCTCAGAGTTTAGTAAAGTCTAATCTAGGAATAATGTCCAAATTTTAAAACAGATAGTTCAAAAGTGATTTGTTGCAAACTTAAATACACTTAAATCAGTGTTTTCTGTAGTGTATTGGTTAGGGTTTCCAGAGAAACAACACTAATAGGATTTGTGTGTGTGAGGAATTGGTTCATATGATTATGGAAGCTGGCAAGCCCCCAAATCTGGAGTTCGCAAGCTGGAGACCCAGGAGAACAAATGATATAGTTCCAATACGAAAGTTGGTAAGTTTGAGATCCAGGTGGAGCCCATGTTCTGTTCAGAGTGAAGGCAAGAAAGAACTGATGTCTCAGCTTAAAGGCAGTCAGAAAGGAGGAATTTCAGACTACTCAAAGGAGGGTCACATTTTTTATTCCATCCAGGCCCTATTAATTGGAGGGGCCCAGCCAATAAAGAGAGTAATCTGCTTTGCTCAGTCTACTGGTCCAAAGATTAACTGTATGAAGAACCTCCCTCACAAGCACACCAAGAATAACATTTCGCCAAATATCTGAGCACCTCATGGTTCAATCAAATTGATATCTAACATTAAACATCACATTTAGCAACTAAATTTTACATTGCTGAGTCTAGAATATTATTCCAATGGAGTTTGTCAATTCACATATTGCTGTGACATAATTCAGGCTCCTCTACTTGTTTTTCATTAAAAACATCAGTGTTCACAGTGGCTCCGCAGGCTGAGGAAGGAGGATATCAAGCTCAAAGTCAGCCTTGGCAATTTAACGAGGCCCTAAGCAACTTAGCGTAAACTTGTCTCAAAATAAAAAATTTCTAAAAAAAATGGGCTGGGCATGTGGCTTAGTGGTTAAGTGCCCCCTGGTACCAACAAACAAACGACAGAAGAAAATAAATTAGTGATTACATATTGCTCAGAAAAGTTTCCTGGATGGATAAGAAGTCACCTGCCCCAAACACCCAGCCACTACATAATCCGAATCAGGAATAAGACTTTGATTACCTTCACCATTATTGTCTTTGAAACTGATCAACCCCAGTCAGAAATATGAAAATTATCAAAGTATTGGCTGAGCTTGGTTCCCTGGTATGAAATTGAAACCAGCTTGTGTAAATTACATTAATCCTTTATTCATTTTTAATCACACACTCTTTTTTTTAACTTCCATTTTCTTAGTTGTAAAACTAGAGTTTGGGGGGTGTAGGTATTTTATAATTTTTATAAGTAAAAGTTTTTAAAATAGTCAAATATTAGAAAAGAGATATAATGAAAAGTACAACAAATAATTCTATTTAGCACTTATTCTCACTTTACCCAGCTTTAGATAATTGACTGATATACCAAGATTTATCATTTTCCACCGAGTCTTAGTGAAATAAATTCAAGTCTCAGTGGAAATGTTCCCACAGGATGAGAATTCCTTTTGTATTGCTGTAGGGAATAAACTATTTGCGTAGAGAGGAGAAGGGCAAACAGTATTCATGTTCTGAGCAATACTTAGAACAGAAACTTAATTGTGGTCTGAAGATTGGGTATTTGATGGAAGAAAGAGAAAAGAAAGCCGGGAGGGCAGAAGGAAGGAAGAGAGGGGAACTAGGCAGAGATGACCTCAAAGCAAGTCAGACAGAAGCTAGCCAAGTTCTGCTCTCTGGCAAGACAGCATGGGCTGAAAGAGGCCACCACCCATTGACACAGGCGAGGAGCTGACCCTCAGTGCTTTCATTAAAACTCAAGTATCCATCATGTCTCAGACAGTGTCAGAAGCTGGGGAGAAACTGTCTCTGCTCTGAAGGTTTGTGGCCTACAGTTAAAAATCAAAGGAGGGTTGCTTCTCAGAAGGAAGATACCAACAGAAAAATCAGAAAATAAATGCTCACTTATTCAGGATATCTAAAGTCAACCTTGTATTTATTCATTCATTTATCATTTGTAGCTTGCAATCAGGAGCAGCTGTGAGGCAGGTTAAACCACAAATATAAAAGAAGAAACTAGTGCTTCCAGTTCTCTTCCTCCCTTGTACTAGTCCTGCCCTGAAGTCAATGCGATGTGTTCAAGATGGCGCTCAGGACGATTTGGTTGCACCATGAGTTTGTCCAGGGTGAACATGTTGAGTTGCCCCAGCTCTCTCAGACTAGCCAGGCCCTGACAGCAGAATCCCTTATGTGGGAACCGCTCAACCAAATCAACAAAGCCACCAACCCACGAGTGTGTGCAGTGGGACCAGAAGAACCACTCAGCTGGCCTGCAGACTTTAAATAAATGTGTATGGTCTTGAGCCACTGAGTTTTATAGTTGTCTGTTACCATTACTATGGCAATAAATCACTGATACACTGCCTTTATGCTATCACTTGTATTATTAACTTGAGTTTTTATATTAACTCTTGAATTGATTCTTGGTACTTTATATAATAGTAATAACAATATCTTATGTTTATACACTTTCTCTATGCCAGGCACAGAGAGTGTTTTGACTCATTCATTCATTCATACATTCAACAAATCAATATCTAACACAGTTGTGTAACAAGCAGTATTACATGTTAGGGATACAGGCAGGGGAAAAAGAGAAAGTGGCCCAGTCATTATAAGTTGATAGTCTGGGTGGGAAAAGGGGTTAATGAAATTGCCATAGGGTCATGAAGAAAAATTACAGGGAGATAACTATTTAGAAAAGGGATTTTTTCTAACCTGGGTATCAAGAAAGGAGAACTTTCCTGAAAAAAAAAAAAAAAAGAGTTTTGGTGCAGAGGATGGGGAAAGTGTTACGGGTAGAGAAATAAAGAGTGCAAAGGCTCTGGAGGGAACATAGCTCGTTCAGAGAACTGAAAGGCTAGCGTGGCTAGAGAAGAGTGTTACCCGAGCCCCATGCAGATGTGGGCAGGAGCAGGATCATCCCCTCCAAGGCACTTTGGATTTTATTCTCATGCAACAGAGGACTTGAAGAAATTTCTCACTCAGTACTCACTGTTCCCCTAGCAGGTATGTAATTTCATTATGTCCATTTTACAGATAAAGAAACAGAGAAGCTAAGCAACCTGGCCAAATTCACATTTAATAATCCACACTCCAGAGTGAGGACCTGAGCTATCAGCCACGCATCTTTTTTGCAGATAATTTTGCCAAAACCACCGGAGCAAGCTGTGTGTTTCACCTTGTTTTGCCTACCTCCCCTGCTCCTTAACAGAGGTCTCACAGAGACCTAACACAGCCTGAGACTCAGGCAGATAGGGTTCAAAGTTGGAGCGTCCCCTTGGTAATCTTGAAAAAACCATGCACTTTCCCTAAATCTCTGTGCTTCTTCCTCATTTCATTTGGGAGTTCAAAATGGATGATGCCTCTCTCTAGGCAGGAGCACGGGGAGGGGATGGGGAGCATAACTCAAGGACTCAGAAGGTAGTGGCTATGTGAGATGTGCTGGTTGTTTTTACAATCAACAGAGATGCAGTACTGGAATGTGGATCTAATGTTTACTCATTATCATTATCATCAAAAGGCAACCAGCCTTATGACACTCATAAGTCCAAAATGACACTGACATTGGACTGCACCGAGATGCCCTGCTAATTTCCCAATGCACATCTAAATCTGGAAATGGCCTCAGGTCTCCTGCCTATGGTCTTAATGAATGGCACACACACCCCCATCCTCCTGACCACTCCATCCTCAGATGGGGAAGAGGAGGACAGGGAACTTCCTTAAGGTCCTCTCAAGGTTCTGTCCCAGGAGCAGCATTAGTCTCCAGGTGACCCAGGAAAACACAAGCCGCAGACGTTCTCTCCATCTCCACTGTCTCTACAAGCCTTGCTTCTGTCCCCTTACTTCCTGGTTTGGTTGAAAAGCTCATTTGCCTGCTGGGTAATGCAGAAAGAGCTTATAGCAAGTCATACGTGCTCCAAGGAACTGCTGGTGAAACAGAAAACCCATATCGAGTAGCTGACACCTGACTGACAAAATGGAAATCCATCCTCAAGTGGCTGAAATCAAATAACGTGACTTCCTTGTCCCAAAATCTAACACAATATGCGGTCTGAGGAGGGGGTCATTTAGTTTCCATTGAGTGATTGCTGCCTCTGGGGTTTCTTTGGGGGTCTGCACAGGGTGAAGAACAGGTCTCCGAATTCCTTTTGGGAGGGAGGAGTACCAGGGATTGAAACAGAGGTGCTTAATCACTGAGCCACATTTCCAGTCCTTTTTTTTTTTTTTTACTTTGAGACAGGGTCTCACTAGGTTGCTTAGGGCCTCGTTAATCGACTGAGGCTGGTCTGGAACTTGCAATCTTCCTGTCTCAGCCTCCTGAGCCCCTGGGTTTACAGTGTGTGCCACAGCACCTGGCTCAGATCTCTGGATTCTACACCACTCTTCCATTTGCAGGCTGTGTGACCTTGGGTAAGTCAATAACCCTTCTGAACCTGTTTGGTCTGTAAAATGGGGGATAATAGCCACTTTATGGTGTCTTTTTTTTTTTTTTAAGAAAGAGGGAAAGTGAGAGAGAAAGAGAGAATCAATTTTATATAGTTTTTCATGTGGCTTTCATTGCTCTCAGACTTCACTGCACATGTGGTGCTGGGGTTCACGTACTGGCACATGACAGGCAAGCGCTGTAACTGCTGAGTCACTGCTCCAGCCCTACGGTGTCTTTTAAGGAATAAATCAGATCATGTATGTAATAGTCATAGATAGGAGCCTGGCTCACTCTATGTGCCTCACCCGTGCTATGGTTACTATTATCCTGAACACTGTGGAGACTCAGCTTTTCCCAATAGGAAGCAGAGGCCCTAAGTGGTCAGCGTGTTTATTTGCTCAGTCCAGGAAGGAGGCATAAATTTTGGAATTATTATACAAAGAGTCTCTTTTCCTACCTCTTATTATACAAAGAGTCTCTTTTCCATCCTCTTAGCTACCTGGAAAAGGTTGCTAGCCATTCAGCCCCACTGTCCTACCTTGCCATGGCCTCATGATTCCCTTTATTAATCAAGGGCTTTTGAAGACATAAGATATTTTTACTATTTATCCCAGAAAGTAGAAAAAAAAGACCCAACAGCTGCTTCATTTCTCTGTAATGAGATTCATAATGTGCTAAAAACATTAAGAGGGAAAGTATAAAACTGCTATTTTTGTAGGTCAATATTGACCGTTGGCTAATAAAATAGTCCAGTGAAGTCTGGAGTCCTACCAGACCAGGGTAAGTCAGGGCAAGTCCGTCAGAGCGTGTTATTTTTTACTTATTTGTTTTAATATTCCTCTTTTGTATAAGCCAGGAACTTCAAGAGCCAGCTGTCCATGTCTCCCACTCCATTCTACAGGACCTACTCAAACCAGCTTCACGCGCGATCACAGTCATTTCAGAGCCTCAAAGAGCCACAGGGGGAGAAAGGCCGCAGCAAGTAAGTCCCTCCCTCCAAACCCCTGCATGTGCCCACACTGTGCCTCTGACAGCCTGTGACCTGGTCTTACCTTGCCCTGATGATTCTTCCCAGGGATCTGCAAGCACTTTGGGACACCAGGTGCATCCAGAGTTCTTCCCCATGTTCCACTTGATGCTTACAGCAGTTCTCAAAGCCAAGCCCTGGACTCCAGAAGTCAGGACTCCACCATTTTCAGTCTTGGGACCCTCAGTTAGTTGACAATTCTCTGAGAAACTGGAAAAAATTATATATATATGGTATTCGTCTCCCTTGCTGAACTGTGACAAGGCTGATCCCACCCTACATGAAAAATGTTTTGAAACATTGTCAGCTGCTCTGCAAAAGTTATTAGTCACCTGGAAACATAAACAGGGATAATAAAAAGCCGGTGCTCTCACTCCCCTTGATCCAAAGTAACTTCAAGATACATTTTCTCCCTCTTCTGTGTCTTCTTGGCCTATGATATAAAAACCTCTGTCCTCTTGGAAGAGCACTGCCCCTGCTGGCATGTCATCCCAAGGAGTGGCTCATCTTGTTGGTGAGATGGAAGAAGTACCACTAGGGCACCTGCCCAGGACCCCATCCAGCACCTCACACCCCCCTGACTGGCTCTGCAGGTGAAGGAAGCTCCTCTGCTGGCTTCCTGAGCTGCTTGAAACCGGTGTATTGGGAGCACCTTCAACTGCTTTGGGGCAGGCTGCCCAGACATGAAAGCTGATTCTACCGCATGAGCTGTGTGATCTTGAGCACCTTACTCTCCCTGTCTGTGTCTCAGTGTTCTCACCCATAAAATGAGGCTCCCAGGGTTAGTGTTAAGAATTAGTTGAGCTTTTTGGTAAAGCATGCCTGGGTTAAATTCCCAGTACACTGCCACCCCCCAAAAAGTTGAGTTTTTAATCTAAGTCAAGGGCTTAGGACCCATTATATACTAAGCATAAGATATTACTAACTGGAGGCGAGAGGAGTGTGCACTCAGGGAGGGCAGCCCATTGGAGCCTCAGCCCCAAGCCAGGATTTCTTGCCAATGCTGCCAATAATCGGGTTGACTTTTTAATCCTATGATATTGTGTCTATTTCTCGTATGGTTTAGAATCCACGAAGAGGAAAGCACACGAGTAACAGGCTGCTTAAGCCAACAACACAGGCCAGCTATAAACTTCGCTCTGCCTCCATTCTAACCCTTCCTTCGTTGTGCATGTGCAGCCCCAGAAGCTCCACTCTGCAGACCCACTGTCCGAAAGTGTCACCTATGGGCCTGAGATCTTAGACACAGAAAGGAAGGGAGGTAACAGATTGCCTTCCAAATGAGAAGACCAAGCAGAGAAGTCCAAGATTGCCCCAGCTGTCCACAGCAAGTGAAGAGAAGTGATGCCAGGCAGTAGCCCTCGTTGCTGAGCCATGCTGCTGGGCATTGTGGGAAATTCTCCTGCATTGTGAATGGGATGAGGGTGCACCTGACTATGTGGCCATCCATCTTCCTCCAACCAGTCCTGCAGAGCAGTGATCTTCAGGGATTAAGTCACTCCACAACACCATATATGTTGGTGGTTGAAGGGGAGAAGAGACCGTGGTTTAGCAGTGTGACATAAGGTGGGGACAAGGGGCATGGAAGGAAAGAACAAGGGTGTGCAGTCCTCTGCTTGTCTGAAATGATGCCTGTGAGTGTGGGCTGCAAAGGACCCGCATCCAGGCAGTGTGGCAAGGAAGCAGGTCATGCAAGGGTCTTCCCTCCAGGAAATGGCCTCTGCTCAGCGACGCTGCCTTCTAATGTGGAGGCTAATGAACACCGTCCATCCACTCTGCTTTTCCTCTCAGTGTAGAACCTTCCCCGTGCTGCCAGCCCTTTGGATTTATTGGTACTGTAGGGAGTTTGGAGAAATATAGACATTACTATGGCTTTGGGGTTCTTTGTTTCAAAAGAAATGTTTGAATTGTACTATTTGACAAAAATAAAAGACAATAGGCTTGACAGTCAGAATGGCTATTTCTTACATTGAAAGCAAGGGCTAGGGAAGATAGAAGAGGGAATAAAATAGGATTTTATCCCATGGTCTGTTTTCCAATTAATGACACAGAATGCCAATGATTTTGGTGGGATAAGTATTATGTAATAAACAAAGAATACCCACACCCAATAATGGAACAATGTTTATTATTAGCTTGATGACTTTGCCCTGAAAATACCATCAGAGAAGCTGGCCAGAGTAATACTGGAATGTGTTTTTAAAAATTAAAAAATATATATATATACATATATACACATACATATATCCCTACCACTGATCGTGCAGAACAACCCAGGTCAGGCCCCATTACTGAACACACCTCATATTGTTTTCTAAATTTTCAGCCACTATTCAAATAGAAGCCAGAAAAGAAAAATTGCCTCTCACTGCAAAGCCTTAAAACACACAAAAAGGCACCATATTGCCACTTTAGGGACACATTTGTTCCCTGCTGTTGCTATTTTATATGTCATTTCAGTCCTGCAGTTAGCTATAAAGCAAATCTTTTCTTTTTCCGGAGAGGAATAAGAGCTGCCTGAAGGGAAACGAGAATGGGAAGCATCCTTAAAATGACTGATTTACAATTGGCAAGGAGATACAATATGAAAATTATAGCTTTCCCATTTTGGAGGTGGTAGCCTCAGATCTTGCTGTAAGAACATCCCCTGGGGGCCCCCTATTGGCACAGGAGTGAGGCTGTCTGAAGGGGCTGTTTTCCGGAAGCACAGAGGAGGGTGAGAGGTACGTGTGCGTATGTGCCTAAGCATGCATGTGGGGGGGGGGGGGCGTGCAGTGCTGGTAATGGGAAGAATTCAGCAGGGGTTAGGCAGAGTCAAAAAGAAATTCAGAGAAGTTAGCACATGCCACAACTCATTATGTGCCGGAGGTGGTCCACTCTAAACATAAGTTTGGAATTCAGATACCTTGAGTTATAATCCCTGTTCTGACAGTGACATATGGGTACCTTTGGGCAATTCCCCTGACTGTGTTTTGACCCTAACTTATCATTTTTAATAAGGAAAATAACACCCACTAAAGAGGGATATTGTGGAAATTTATTTGTGTTGCCAGAGGACATAGGGAACCATAGGTGAAAGGTCAAAGTCAAAGACTCTGTCAGCAATTTATGTGTCACTTAGGTGTAGTTCTTCACAGATTCAGTCTCCTCTTCACCAGACATTCTCTGGAGTATGGCAAAGAGAAAAGGACTCTGGTTCCTCTCTCAAGGACTAAGGGGAGGATCAACCCAGCCTGGCATGGGAAAGGCCTCCAAGATGTCTCCATTGATCTTCGCCTCCCACCATTCTTCCCTTCATGATATTCCCTCCCACAGCGAATTGGGACTGGCCTATTTTTCCTGTACAATATGACAGTAGTATGGCTTCCAAGGCCGGGTTATAAAGACATTGTAGTTTCCACCTCGGAAGCCACTTTGGATGGCTCACTGGGTGGGAAGTCAGCTGCCATGGACAAGGGTGTTGAAGACACCTCAGGGAGAGGAATTGGCTTTCCAGTACTGGAGTGAGCCATCTTTCAAAGCCTCACCCACACCTACAGATGACCTCAGTCCCATACACCAATCTGAAGATAGATAACTACATAAACCTGCCATGGACTGAGGCTGAGGTAATCCCAGTGCCATCCTACTGAAGAATCCACCTGCTAAGCTGTTTAGTATTGTGAGCCTTCTCAGAATGCCAACTCTACTGCTGGTTCTTTCTTTTATTGAGGGGGGGGAGACAGAAACAGAGAGAGAGAGAGAGAGAGAGAATCAATTTTATTTATTTATTTTTTTCATCTGGCCTTTGTTTCTCCAACACTTGGTTGTGTACTAGGGTTTGAACCCTGGTCCTGGTGCATGCCTGGCAAGCACTCCAATCGCTCAGCCACCACTCCAGCCTCTACTGCTGATTATTTTGTTCTTCCATTCATTACATATTTACTAAGTGTGCATCAGCTGGGTCCTAAAACTGCAATAGGAGGTAGGAGAACAGAAGTTAGTTAAACACGTTCCCTTCAGAGATTCCATCCAGTGTCCTGGTGGAGACAAATAATAGTCCTGACATAGTGTGGCAAAAAATATGAAGGGGATTACATAGTTTTCCTAAGAGGTCTTGATGGAGAAGCTAACTCGATCTTGATCTTGAAGAATCAGGAAGGATTGCTTTGAGGAAGGTACATTTAAGACCATGTCAAAGGTCAAATAAAATTATCAGAGTGAAATACAGGAAGCCAGGAGTGTGTAAAGACAGATCAGGCTGCAGTGCATCCAGGAGAGGGTCCAAGCGCACCAGAAGTGGCTGTAGATTCCCTGCCTAGATTTACTCTGTAGGTAAAAGGCCCTTTCTAACCTAATTACTTTTTCTCCTATAAAGTTAAGGTAATGTTCAACTACATGAACTTTAGGACAAGCAACACAAGAGAAAGGCTTCCCTCCAACATTCAGCCACCCTCTATTTCTTTCCACCAGCTCTCTGTCCTCATCTGGGCTCAGATGCTCACTGTTCCCTTCCCTAGCCAGTGTGGGGAAATCATCCATGCTGCAGGGAAGGAAGGAGCTTAGCACATTGTCCAGGTGATGTCGCTCCTCCGAGGAGGTTCTCCCAGGTAGAACTAGGCTCTTTGGGGTCCCCAAAAGCCATCATTTTACACTGGATTTGTCACAGGTTAATTTATCTGTCACTTTTCCAATTAGACTGAAAATCTGGTGTCTCTTGAATAGCACCTCTATTGTCCCAGCCTGGCACATTCACAGTGGGCCCAAAGATATGACATCCTCCTCCCCTTTCATTTTCCTCTTACTATCTTATTCTTCTCCTAATTTTTCTTTCATAATAAAAACGACATTATAAAATTCATTTTGTCTTTATCATTATTTGAAAAAAAATCATGTATATATTTATTATTATTATTTGGTTAATTTGTTCCATTTTTATCACCTCCTACCTATAACACTGAAGCATTACTAAAGTTCTTGGAAAATTGGGATCTTGCATGCATGTTGCCCATTATTTACATAGCATGCCACAGAGCCTGGTAGGCAGGTGGCCCCAATAAATAAATTTGAATGAAAAGTAAGTTAATTTAGTAACTGCTAATTGCTACTGAACGAGAAAAAACAAAAGCAATGTGGTTCACCATTCCTGTGCATTGCTAAATCTCTCTTTTTTTGTTTTTAGTACCAGGAATTGAACCAAGGAGTACTTAACCACTGAGCTACATTCCCAGCCCCCTTTTATTTTTTTATTTTGAGACAGGGTCTTGCTAAGTTGCTTTGGGCCTTGCTAAGTTGTGGAGACTGGCTTCGAACTTGCCAGCCTCCTACTTCAGTCTCCCAGACTGCTTGTTGGGTGTTGAATCTTTCTTATGGCCTTCTTGAAGATTAAGCTTAGATACCAAAAGCATGGATGCCATTTCTCAGTGAAATGCAATGAGTTTTAATTTGGATTAGTTTTCATTAGGTTCATTGTCTAACAATCCCATTTTCAGAAAAACACCCACAGAGCCTTATAAATATGCAGAATCAAACTCTGCATGTCTTTGCTTGAACTGCAATATTAGACATAATTATATACTTTTAATAATCAATTGCAATGTAAGCTTTGGATAAAGACTTAACAAGATAACAACAGAGTTGTTAGCCAAATGCACCCTCATGCAAACCAACCAGGGGTTTTCACACCATGTTCACAAACATAAATAATGCCTTTGACATGGATCTAAAGCTAGTCACCTTGTTGTTCCTTCTGGAAACTGGGAGTGATAGCGAAGCTGCAGGTTATTTCCTTGGGACAGCAAGTCCATGACTGCAGCAAGATGGTTTTAGTAGGACTAGCCACACATTCTTCTTTTGTGCTGCTGATTTGCTGGTAGAGGCAGAAAACGGGCAGTCAGGCATTCTGGAGGCACTAGGGAGGAAGGGGTCAGGGGAGCAGGGGGAGGGAAAGCAGGATCTTGTATGGCAGGGCCTGGGAAGAGAGTCCCCTTCTGGAACAAGGGGGACCCTTTGGCCATTAGCCTCAAGGGGCTCAGCCCATTTGACTAGCATTTCCTCTTTTCTTTTCTGGTACTAGGGATCTAACCCAGGGATGTTTTGCCACTGTCCTAACCCCCCCTCCCACCCCGGCTCTTTTATTTATTTATTTTTAGTTTGAGACAGGATTTTGCTACACTGCTGAGCCTGGCTTTGAACTTCCGAGTTCCTGCCTAAGTCTTCCAAGTGGCTGGGATTAGAGATGTGCCCCACCATACTTGGCATGACAGGCATTTCTTAGAAAAAGAGAGGAATGGAGAAATGGGAGAAGTTACACTCTTGACCGCAAGGAAGGCCTGTCTTGCCTTTCTGGACAGTAACTCACAGGACTCAGATAAATGGGTGGTGGTGCCTGAGAACAAGAGGGGAAATTCCAGTTCACCTGCACTTGCCAGGGAGGGGTCAGAAAGCAGAGTGAAGGTTTCCTAAGGTCTTCCTTGCAGAACAAATTCACACATAGAATTGCTCCAAGAATTTCAGAATAGCATTGTCCAGGAAGAAAGGCCATTATGGAATTAATGTGTTTACTTATTTTGAATAAAATATATATTTCTCTTTCTCAATATAGCCCTGAAGTTAGAAAAGTGATGTTTAGGTTCAAAAATACAGCCATAAAGCCACAAAATCCAGAAAACTCCAGATGAATTGATGGTTGTAATTTGTTCTCTAAAACTGAAGGCAAGCCACACATGGTTCATTCAAAAGGAAGCCCATCTAAAAAGTCACATCTATGTGGATTCAAAAGAAACGATGCTATTTGGAAAAGCTCACTTCAATTTCTTAAAGATAATGATAAAAATAATCCATATGGCATCATTAAGTCTTGATTCTGAAAGACTCACAACCAACCAAACCAATTCGTTGATATCTCCCTCTCTCCTCAGTTCCACTTTAGATTTTCTAAATCATTTAAATAAACAGAGTTTTTTTTTTCTTTTTTAAGAGAGAGAGAGAATCATTTTTATTTAGATTTTCATGTGGCCTTTGTCACTTGGACACTTTGTTGTGCATACAAGGCAAGCACCATAACTGCTGAGCCACTGCTCCAGTCCCAATAAAGAGAGTGTTAAACAAAAGTTGGCAGCTAAAATGCCATAACAACATGGGTGCATCTCTTGCAAACTCAATCTGAGATTCAACAACCTATAATTCATTGAATTTCCTCTCAAGTAGAAATTTCTGAACAGTTGTTTTGATCAGTATTCAAATAAATCTCAACCAACATTTTTTTTGTTTTGCTCTTACCTAGTTTTACAAACTAAAATGTATATGATAACCTTAAACTTAAACTTAAGTGACCTTAAGAAGTCCATCAATTATCACAGAAACACTTGTTTTTCATTTTACTCTTATACTCTTATATCCACACCTTGAGATATATATATCTTTGAACGTATTCAAAGATATATCTTTGAAGAATAATTTGAATAATTGATTTGTGGAGTCCACAAAACAGAATTTAGCAGGTGAGATACCCAGGTGTGGCCTGCTTTATTCTTGGACTCTAGTTGACTCAGATAATCTGAAGTAGTGTTCTCATACCTGTGATTCATGAACTATCTACATCAGAAGCATGAAGATACTTCTTAAAAAATTCAGGTTCCTAATAATGGGACCTGGGATTCATGAGTGGCCTAGGTGATTTGTGCACTGAAAGCTGAAGACATATGATGGTAAGATAGTTGGGTTAATATTTCTATAGAAAGAGATCCTTCTTTAATCTACAATCTAATAGTCTAGATAATATCTCTTGGTATTGATTAGTTAAAAAAAAATCCAGAGAGATTCAGAGTTTGTCATGGAACTTCTAATTAAAAGTTTCTTGGAAATTTCAGTATTTAATATAACACAAGTACGAAATAAGATTTGTTTACTAGATTGCAGGGCCAGGTCGTTGAGGTAGATGAATGGAAGCCCTGATAACGACGAAGGAATGTATACGGGAAGATACAACTTCAGAAAAGTCAGGAACAGAACTAGATAAAAAATTTACTGTTACTATTACCCAAATAGACACATCATTTCTCTACAATAATGTAATGTTCTAATACTAGTAAAATAGGATAGAAGTAATTGATAATAAACTAATATGGATTTCCAGCCTTCAAGTGATGTCCCTGTGAATTACATAGTAGTCACATTCTGGGAAAATGGGGTCTCTCCTAAAGCCATGAAAAAGTGCTATTTATACATCAAATGTAGTGAAGGGTTTAAGTTCAGAAAATTATCAAGAGTTTTTGTTTGTTTGTTTGTTTTGTTTTTAAGAGAGAGACAATGAGAGAAAGGGAATCAATTTTAGTTTTTCAACTGGTCTTTGTTTCTCCAGCACTTAGCTGTAGATGTGGTGCAGGGGTTCAAACCTCAGTCCTTGTGCATGCCAGACAAGTGCCATAACCTCTGAGCTACCACCCCAGCCCTATTAAGAGTTTTGTTTTTTTTTTTAACCAAAACAATAATCCAGTCCGACATTGAAGGTTCTATAGAATGTGACACAGTTGTCCCTTGGAAGGTCTTCTACAAAATGCAAATATCTGAAACCATCCTCTCCCCACAAAACACCAGTCCCCATCATTATGGTAAGTTAAGGAGGTCCTGTATCTTTTTTTTTTTTTTAAGACAGAGGGACAGTGAGAGAAAGAAAGAGAGAGAGAATCAATTTTATTTAGTTTTTTTCATGTGGCCTTTGTTGCTCCGACACTTTGCTGTGTACATGGTGCTGGGGTTTGAACCAGCATTCTTGCGCATGCCAGGCAAGCACCAGAACCCCTGAGCCACTGCTCCAGCCCGGTCCTGTATCTTTTGATAACTGTGAAATTATTCCTACTTTATAAATTCCCTTCCTCTGGTCCTGTATGGGTTACATATTCTCCTGCAGGAAGGGACATCCAAGGCTATTTTTTCCCACTTACTGCTTGGATCTCTTCTGCAACATCTCCACCAAGTGGTTGTCTAACCTACTAGGCTAAATTTGGTGATTCGCAGACAACCTCCATAAAGACTAATCCTCCTTTACTCTCTTTTCCCCCTTAAAATCGTGTGACAGTACACGTGGAAGGTCAAGTCCTATGAATCCCATGAGCAGTCCACATCATCTGTAGGTCAATATTACACAGGACTTTGGTGGCAATTTCAGTTTTCAAACTCTGTTAAACAGTCATGGAAATGCTTGAACACACTGTCTATAGTTCCTGCAGCTTGCTACAAGTGTCTGAAATCATGGGTTCCATGTACTCTTTTCTATATATTTTAGTAAACACAAATGTAAAAGATGATTCATGTACTGCCTAAAAATCATCTCACAGTCCACACTTGGGAACACATTTGGGATATTGCTGATCTCTTCTACCCTCAAACGTTTAAGGTGGATCTTTTTTGGTCAGAATATGAAAAGTGTTGCTCACGCATTCACTTGAAGGGTTAGAGATATTCTCTACGTTCTGCTAATGAGACCCTGGGGCTGACCTGAGCTCCAGTCCTCTTCCTGATGTGAATCCTCCCTTGCACTCAATTGCACTTTTATCTTCCAAACTGCTAATCATTAAAAAAAAAAAAAAAATGACATCTCCACCCCACCTCTCCAGGCCATTTGGTAGAGTTCTGGTTTCCAAAGCTCTGTCCTCTAGAAACCAGCTCATGCTTATCACTGTTCAGCTGTTCTGGACACAGACCCACTTTGCCCTTGGGGTTCTAGGAACCTTCAACTTTTCGCCTGTCATAAAGGAAGGCTGGAGAGGCACAATCTGAATTTCCACACAGAGGGAGGAATACCTAGCTGCTTTGTTTACCCCTGAGGCTGCATAGTGAGAAGGCTCAGGTGTGAGTGGAGGTTAAAGACGCCTTCAATACTGAGACCTTCCCATACAGTCAAGGCCTGAGACTTAAGGGAAACAAAATCCCCCAAGTACTAAGTCTTAAGCTGTTTCATAATTATCAGTTGTAACTGAGATTATTGGTTAAGAAGTGGTAGCAGCAGGTCTAAGAGAAGACCTTTCCTTTGAATGTCTCTGATGTTACTCAAGACACATCCTTTTATTGTGCAGGATTCCATGCCTAAGGCAATCCCTTCCCAGACTTCCCAGGGAACTCTTACTATTTATGGCCACTTTACAAACCTGCTTCTACTATAACAAAGCATTTTTATCTTCAATCAACAAACATTTACCAAACTTCTATTGTATATGTATTAGTGTGCTATTGCTGCTCTGGGAAAACCAAGCTGTAAAAGGTTGGAAAAAAGTGTTTCTCACCCAAATTATTTGTTGTTGATTGGCTGGCTCTACAGATATCTTATGGAGGGTAGAAAAATCTTAAAATACCAATCAAAGGAAAATCTGTAAATTTGGATGGGCAATCTCATGACAGAAGATCAAGGAGCAAGAGAGATGAAGGGGTTAAGGGGCACGTGTGTTCTCTGCAGTGTGACTACTCACAATCAGTCCTCCTCAAAACAACAAATGATTTTTTCTGCAACTCCTGAAGTGCCTGTTGTAAGTAGATATCTTGAGGAAGGAATAAGTGCATCTGGGCTTTGCATCTGGAGCAATATGGAACAAAGCAGAGGCCATAATTTAGACACATGTATCACAGGCATAGGGAAGCATCAGAGGACCCATGAGAGGCAAAAGTCACCTACACCCCAGTCTCCTGACTCTTGTATATTTCCTCTCTATAACAGATATAAATGTATGAATATATATATATATATATATGCATGTTCCAGAATTAAATGATTGCATAAGTCTGTAATTGTCATACTTAATGAAAAAGAAAGTAAGATAGTAGTTACTAGAGGTCAGCAAGTGGGAGAAAGGAAAGAGCTGCTGTGCATGGGTGTTGAGTTTGAGCATGCTTAATGGAGACGTTCCAGATGCCCACCGTATATAGCAATGTGCATGCCACCAACAATGCTGTACTACCCACTTAATATTTTAAGAAGGTAGTTTTCATTTTATGTGTTGTTTACCACAAAATGTGCACTTATTATGTATCACAATAATAGCTAATGTTTACTGTTTCTAATGATTAATGAGTATATTCTCATTGTACTCTAAATCACTCCATAAGGTACTTATTAATATTCCTGCTAAGCAGAAGAGACTGAGGGAAAGAGGCCCATAGCACTCAGATGCAGACCCAGAGCCGGAACCCAGGCAGGCTGACTCCAGAACCCACATTCCCCTCTATTACACATTACACAGTGCGACGTAAATTCTCATTGGAAGAAAATATGGAGTCTAAACTTAAGGCCTTTCAGGAATGTGACCCCCTCATTCCATGGCAGACTCTGAGGACCTGCAAACAAACAACTTACAGAAGCCTAGACATCCAGAGAAGCCTATTCTTATAGTCACCAGCACAAGAAGCTGGGACCCAGGATCAAACATCACAACACAAGTTCCCCACATCCCATACCCACAGCCAATGCCTGCCATTCCGTCCCCTGCACGGTGTTCTGCACACACACACAGCATGGAATCAAATACACCAACTAACCATGTCTTACTGTCCTGCGTAGGTCACCAGAGGCAAAGGGATGCTATTTCTGATCATTAAGTCTTAAAATTAACTTCCCATTAAAATAAATGAAGGAAGTTCATTCCTCAGTGATATTACTTTATTCTGACTGCTGATTCAGCAAATTTAGCTAAGATTAATTTATATTCTCAAGATAAGAGGTGGATAGGGGAAGAAGCAAGTGTCTTAAGAAAAAGAAACCACGGTTAGTTCCTGGTTATAGGTACCAACCAAATGGGACAAGGCACAGCTTTTTAATGCCTGTTAACTCCCAAGTGCTCAGCATCTGAGTGCTGCATGACAGCCTTGGAATCGGGGGACTGGGGCGCTAGTTCAGTTTTTGCCACTTAGGAGCACCATTACCCCAAAAGAGGCTTTTGATCTCTGAGTTTCATTGACTTCACCATCAAGATGTGGGTCACATGGAAATCTCACCAGGTAGGGTGAGCATGGGTAGATGTCCTTGTGGACAAGTGCAAAACATCCCACAAACTCTAGAGGTCACAAATGATATTGCCTTGTTTATTTCATGATTAGTGTGCCCAAGATCAACCATCTCTGTGTTTCTAATATTTCTTGCACCTCAAGGTTTCAACTCAGATGACAAATTTTGCAAAGTGGTTCAAACAAGAGTCAAGGATTAAGGCCGCTTTGTTCTTATTGCCACAATACTTCCCAACCCAAATCGGCAGAATCAACTCTTCAAGCAAGAGCCCTCCAGTCATAGTTTACTAATTTTTACTAATTTCAAAACACAACCGAATCCATTCCAGGTAACCACATTAACTCCTCCCTAATTATCAAGAACATTAAATGTCATAAGCTGATCTTAAAATGTCAGTAAAAATAAGATAAATTGTTCTATACTCGTGGAAACGGGCGGGGGGAGACAGAAGTAAAATATTGTATGAACCAAATACTAACTCTGGCTTACCTGGGGAAAGGTAGGAAGAGATCCATCTCCCTTCCATTGTTAAAAAAAAATGTCCCATGGAAGAGAACAGCTCAAAACGTGAAGAAGAGGGCTGGAGCAGTGGCTCAGCAGTTGGAGCACTTGCCTGGTATGCATGAGGACCTGGATTCAAACCCAGCACCACATACATGACTAAATGTTGGAAAAACAAAAACCGGATGAAAAAAATAAATGAAATTGTCTCTCTCTCTCTCTCCTCACTCTTTAAAAAATAAAAAATTATCAAAGTGGAAGAAGAAGACATCCCAGGTGGGGAAACAGGTATGGGTTCTTCTGAAAGTGATTATTTCTGTCCCCTTGAGCTCATATATAATACATAGAACTTCCTAGCCTTCCTGAAGCTTTTATTAAGAACTGATGAGTACTAAGTTACTAAGTTAGAAGATACAAATTCTGTTGCCTATTACAAAGTAGGTTAAAAAATGATGAAAATAGTTATGGTATATACTAATAGATAACAATAAGGTACAGTATATTTCAAAAAAAGCTACAAGAAAGAATTATGAATATTTTTCACAACAAAAATGGTAAATGTGTGTAGCGATATGTTTACCCTGAGCATTTACATATATCAAAATGTCACATGGTATCCCATAAATACAGTTTTTATGTGTCAATTAAAAATAAATACAATGAAAATTGACATTTGACTGATAATAATAGCATCCTTGTGCATGCCAAGCAAATGCTCCAACCACTGAGCCATTGCTCTAGCCCCTAAGTCCTTTCATGAAAGCTTAGAAACCATGACTCCACACACAATATTTACTTACGCACACCAAATATGACAAGCAAAAGCTAAATATCAATAATTTGTAATACTTCTTTGCACCATTTTCAGACCTTGCCTTATCATGAAAGTCATTTTTGAAAAAAGTTATTCCAAGGGTCCTCCTCATAGAATGTGATCTAGTTGAGCTAGAAATCTATTTTGAACAAGAAGTAAATCTTATCATCTGGCAATGCTTTTTAATAACTACTCATACAAAATGTACAGCTTTGCATTGGATTGAAATATGAAGAGTAGAGTGTTCTGAAGAGGTCAAAGATTTCTGGTATCTTATTTATCAGAAATATAACAGATAGGATTTGGAGGATTACCTATACACCTGTTAGGAGTGAATTCGATGCTCCTCTATTACATTGTCATCTTAGTTTTGAAAATGGGTTCATAGAGTGTTCATGTAAAGGAGAAATAATAATTTAATAAGTTCCCTAAAAAGATATGTGCTAGATAAAATAGCAGTCATATAATTAGGCTAGAAAAACAGGTCACTACATTGGAAAATACTCTTCTAGTAATTCAATTGTACTAAATGACAGCCACACACTCAGGCCATCTCCACCTGAGTTATTCATGTATAATTATACTTAGAAACATACAAAATTCAAAAATAATTCTGTAAAATAGCAAGGTAATTCCTAGGTATAATTCAGCATAAAAATCTTTATATGTTGCCAGACATGTCCAAGAACGCAAGAACCTATATGCACAAGAACGCTTGTGGCAACAATGTTCAAAACTGCCCCAAATTACAAACAGCCCAAATGTCTACCAACTGTAATGAAATGAAATGAGATCTATTCACAAAAGGTAATATTTTAAAGCAATGATCATAAGCACATTTTTGCTATAAAAAGTACAGATGAATCTTACAAATATTTATGAAAAAGAAGTCAGAGGTAATGAGTACATACTGTATGATTTCATTTAAATAAAGTTTAAAAACAGGCTAATCTATGATGTCAGATGTCAGGAGAGTGACTATGTGGGGTAACTACTTACTTTGAGGGGCATAAATGACCTTCTGGTGATACACACTTGTTCTAGGTGCTAGTAATAATATGTTAATGGTATGAAGATTTATTGAGTTGTACACATAGTTTTTGCACATTTCTGAATGTATGTCATATGTTGATATAACATTTACTTTCAAAAAGTCTGAAAGAACCCAGAGAACTAAGGGTCGATTGTCTCCACTCATCTGTGGAGGTGGGGACTAGACCCTGGACAGTGAGAAAGTTGGTCTATTAGCATGTGTTAAATCCAGATAAGATGTAATGTTTTACAACCTAATACTTCTTTTAGAGATATTATGGGAAGGGGAAAGGTGGGATAAGGGAGGGTAATTGGGGGGGCACTCCTGGGGGTAACTGCAATATCCAGAATATATACACATTTTATATTATTTTGTCAAAAACTTGTATGGTTGTGCAAAAATAAAAAAAAATTAAAAAATAATTCAGTGATTCAAAAAATAAATAAATAAAAAAGAAAGAAAAAAAAGTCTGAAAGATATTCTGAATTTCTCCCCAAATTCTGCGGCTAATAATAGGGGAGTAAATTGTTGCTGGTCATCTTCCCTGATGTAGTCTCCTGTACGCCAGGGAAGGGCAGCAGAGAGTTTGTGCAGGAAATGCATGACAATTTTCGAATGCAAAGATTATGCCTTTTATCTACTTCCAGCCTATTATTTACCTTGAATGTGTTTTCCAATAATGGCCCTACACCTGCTGATTCATCCTCATGGCCCTGCCATATCCCCTGCTTATTAAGGGTGTACTCTGTGAAGAAAGAACACAAAGAAGAATCCACAACTCATTTAGGTCAGTGGTTCAATGAAGTCTTTAAGAAAGAATAGGAAAGGGCTTGGCTCCTGAGCAGTCACCTCTCAGCCTTACCCCGCTCAGCCACCTGGAACCCTGTTCTTCTGTGTCATAGATCCTGTGTGATTGTGTGGACGACACATATATAGTGCTTTGATTTGAAAATCAAGTCAATTATTCAATAGAATTATTGAGTAATGAGAACAGGGTGATTGGTGCTGAGATTGAGCAGAGGGGCTTTTTTTTTTTTTTTTAATACCAGGAAGTGAACCCAGGGACATTTAACCACTGACATCACCACCAGTCCCTTTACACATACACACACACACACACACACACATTTTTTTTTTTTTTTTTAGAAACAGGGTCTTGCTGAGTTGCTTAGGCCTCACTAAGTTGCCGAGGCTGACCTTGAACTTGTGATCCTCTTGCCTCAGCCTCCTGAGTTGCTGGGATTGTAGGCTTGCACCACCATATCTGGCTGAGCAGAGTAGCTTTTGAAAGATCAATATTGGAAAAACAGCCACTATTGCAAATACTGTGGGTGCTGACCCCAGGTATTCATCAATCCTTTTTTGTTATGTTTTGGTGCCTCTCCTTCCCCCAACAGTTTGCTTGACCCCCAAGAAGCACTTACTGCACTTTCTCAGAGGGTTTTGGGGACTGCTAGAGCTGTTTTATCAGCATTTGCAGAGAGCCAGGAGTCTTGCATTGCAGCCTGGGTCAGTGCTTACCAACAGCCCCAGCTCCACACCTCTAACTTGGAGCCTGCTGAGGTCAGACCAGGAAAAGGGGGAGGGGAGGGGAGCACACAGTTTAAGGAGGTGCCAAAGACTCAGCCACCAAGATAAACATTTTAATGCAATATTGTAGAAAATTCAGAGGGAATGTAAAAATCCACCGTGTTAAAAATATGAACATTTTAAGTGAAATGAGAATCATTACCACCCATTTCTCCTTTCTCCTCAAATTCTAGTGTGCTCCACTCATGCTCCAGGGGTCCTCTCTAGATGTGTTTCCCCATATTGGAGATGCTGGAGTGAGGTGGGGTGTGGGGATGACAGAAGTCAGGTGTCTTTTTTGTATAAGAGAATTAATTTTTTATTTTTCATCTGGTTTCTATTTTTCCGACAGTTGTATATGTGGTGCTGGGGTTTGAACCCGGGTCCTCGGTCCTTGCTCACACCAGGCAGGTGCTCTACTGCTAAGCCACCTCTCCCAGCCCCCAGGTGCCCTTTTGATTTTTCAGTTTTCTTCTTCCTCACAGAATCTTAAATCCCTCTCGGCCACACTCCCTGTCTCCCCATCTCCTTCCAGTTTCCAAGGCAGCGTTCCGGAAGGGTCCCTTTGCCAGGACCGCTTCTTCCTTTGCATCCTCTCCCAGAGGTCCGTGAGCTCATCCTCCAAGACTCTTCTTTAATATTGCTATATTTAGTGCTCTCTTCTCTTCCCCTCTAGTGATAACTTTAGCTCAATCTCCGTAGGCACAGGATTGGTATAATCATATTTTTTTCATGTTCATCTATACAGTTTTGAGGATGCTTGCAGAGATTTGGACTTAATCGTTGGCTATTATATTTGGCCCCCTAAAGCCCACCCCCCTCCATTTTTGACCCCTCTGAAAAGCTGCCTGAATCCAAAGCCCCGTCCACTCAGCTGCCTCATTTTGATTGTTTTTTTTTTTTCTTTTTTTTTTTTCTTTTTTTCCTAAATGCTTGTTCCTCTCCTCAGGCCAGCAACCTCAGAAGTGGAAAACGCGAAGCAAAGAAGAGTGCACAGACCTTGACATTCAAAGTATAATATCCTTTCACAGAAAAGAATAACCTTCCCTAAAAATATTTTACAATTCATTACAATTCATGCAGCTTCACTATGAAAATCAAAACCCTGTCACATAAAAAGCTCTAACTACACATGTAAACAGCTACAAACTCTAAGTGGATGTAATGTTGAATTCATGTCTTTAAATTTATTTCATTACTAGTTATATTGTAGCAAATGAAATGCTGGGAAGCTGAAATGAGGAGTGACTGAGCGGGTTTCCTGGTTCATGGGTTTCATAACGTACATTTAAGGTGCCATCTCCTGGTGATGGCTTTTCTGTAACTCTAGTCCACAGTATGCATTTTATCTTTATGTGCTGAAACAGGCTATAATAACGGCCTCTGACCCACTTATTCCTAAAATAAATATAAAAATGGAAAAAGCTTTTGTTATTGCTTAATCAGTTTACAGTACGAATCTTCTGAAGGAGCTTGGTGGATTCTATCAAGGTCAATTTCCTGGTTTTGATACTGTGTTCCAGTGGCACCAAAGAGCAACACTGGGGGAGGCTGAGTGAAGGGTTTGAGGGATCTCTATATCCATTTCATTGCAACTTCCTGTGACTCAAAATAAATACTTAAAAATGCTCTTTGTTTTAGTATTTTTCTTCTCCTATGAGGGAAGCTTTTAGTTTGAAAGGCAGGGTTATGCTAGAGATTCGAGAGGTGAGCTATGTAGAAATCTTGTCCAGAATCCTCAATTCCTTGTAGATGATGTAATCTGTAAATACCTTTTATATGGAGCATGGATAAATGTACCTTTGAGATATTTATCTGCACTGATACCTAGTGCTACATGAATTACTAACTCGGTACTTCAGTTAACAATTGTCCTGGGAGTGCTGGTCTTAATCCTGACCTACCATGCGAGTAAATCTTTCTGAACACAACTTAGGCATCACATAGTAGGATGTGTGTGGTAGACTTAATAAAAGCCCCCAAAGTATCAGGTCCCAATATCTGGAACTTCCATGTATCACCTTATTTGAAAAAAAACAAAAGGCCTTTGCATATGTGACTAACTTAAGGGTCTCAAAGTGGGGAGATCAACCAGATTATACATGTGGGTCCTACATTCAAATTCAAACAAAAGTTGTTCTTGTATGAGAAAGACAAAGATTCCATTAGATCCCAAACAGAAACTCACAGAAGAAAACACAATGTGAAGACAGTACAGGGACAGAGTTAACAATTCTGACCTTCAAGATTGGAATGATAAGGCTATAAGCCAAGGAATGCCAGCAACCACTGGAGGATGGAAGAGACAAAGAACAGATTATCTGGGGGGAACGTGGCCCGTGTACAGTTTAATTTCAGCACCGTAATATGGGTCTTGGAATTCTGGTCTTCAAAACAGTAAGAAGGTAAATTTTTTTTTGTTTTAAGGTACCATGTCTCCAGTAATTTGTTACAGCAGCCACAGGAAACTAATACTTCATGATGGGAGGAAGCTTTCTTTCTGCACTGATCTAGGACATAAAGAAAGGACCCTTTGCGACCCATGGAAGCAACATGGAACAGGGTGTCCACAGGCATATCTTCCAGGGGGGTCTCTAAGGTCTCTTCTAACACATTGCTACATTCCACTTCTGTTGCAACCTCTGGGCACAATAAGAGGCAAAAGTGTCTTCCAAAAGTTACTGTAATCTTTTCTATCTTATATTGCAATAGGCACAAATACTAATTAAATTCTCTCATCTTTTCCTATCAGATCCTGAGTATGTGATCTAATTTGTTTCAAATCCACCCTCTCCATTTCTCATTATATTGGTATAATGGGTTTTAGCCCATTGCAACTCAAACTGTGACTGATGGGCCAAAAGCTCAGTGTCACCTAGGAGCTGGTTAGGAATGTAGATTCTCAGGTCCCAACTCAACCTGCTGAACCAAAGGTCTGCATTTTACAAAGACTCCCAGATGATTGGTTATGTATATTAAAGTGTGAGATGCTTTTATCTAGGTCTCAGGAAATCAGCAACATCTTTTTGCATTTTTACTTTATATTAAGGAGTTTAGTTGTTACACAATCTTAGATGCATACAAGATATCAATATGGTATGAATTTGATTCTAATCCAGAGGCACCCCTACATTGCTCTCCTCTAGTCTCTTGATTCTTCTATATTTCCCTCCTACAACAGCTATAAATGTCTATCTATCTATCTATCTATCTATTTATCTATCTATCTAAACACACAAGATTATGAATTTTCCAGCATTAAATGACTGCAAAAATATTATTTGGCTTCTCTGGGGATAAAAGAGTATGTGCCACCTTGTTGATTGTCTCCCTACATCCTTCCCTATCACCCCTCTCCCCTCACCTCTCTACTCCTCTTCTCCCACATATCTATGGTTCCCCTAGATTCTTTGTTGCTTTGCCCTTGGTGGATCTAGAATAAGAGCTTGACTACCTTTCATCCTAGCCTGGACTTTGCTTCAGCCTCCACAAATGAGGGAAAACATCCTAAAATGGTCTCAAACAGCCAAGCCTACAGATATATCCACAACTAACTGCAGATATTAGTGTCCTGGGGAATCTCAGTGTTTTACAGAACATCGTAATGATGCATGGGTACAGCCTCTACTTCACTGGCTAGCAGGAGTCTGTTTTGACATAGTACACACTATTAGTAACATTGCAAACCTGATATTTTCTGTAAGAAATAAAGACTTAGTCTTCTTCCCAGCATTTGCTAAAATACATCTTTTAGTTGGGGCTCTCATTTGCCAGGTTTCGTGTTGTTTTCTTCAAGCAATATTATTATTCTGGTGCCAGCTGAGAAGGACAAGCTTAGCCCTGCTGAGCTTTCTGTTTCTTATTGTTGCTTACTTAGAAGCTGCAGCGTCGCCCTCCTTCGGTAGCCAGTTTGAGAGCTTCGTGGGTGTTCTCCAGGGGCATAATTGCTTGGAGTTTGTTTGGGCACAGCAATGTTTCCATAGTTCCAATTGCTCTGTTTGGCTGGCTCCCCATTACCAATGTTTTTGATCTCACTGAGGCATGAGAGGCAGACTTGTCTATATTTGTTTCTCTGTAAACTTGGATTGCAACAATTCAGAATTGCAGCATTTTGACCAGATATGATAAAAAGGCATTTCCCCAAATCTTGAGTTTGAAAATATTTGGAACTTGGTCAGGATTACAGCAAAAGTTGAATTCAATATACATTTAGCCATTTCCACCTGCACCCCATGGACACAAAGGTATTCTTGAAGCTGATGCATGTGGACACACTCATCTTTATTCCTGTTGGTTTCTACATAAGATCTTTTGCTCATCAGTGTCCATTTGAAAATAGTCTGAGAGAGAAGAAACTGAAAGAATAGCTAATTACTCAGACTTAATGAATATGAGAGATGCACACCTCACACCAAATTCCCTATAATCCTTTCCTCTGGAACACGTACCCCTGGGGGTGCAGACCACGCCATCAAAGCCACCAACAGCAAATAATCCAGCAAAGCACTAAGGCTAAAGGATAAATACAAGCAAGTCAACTTTAATTCTCTTCTCATTGGTGAGGAAAAGCAATTAGAGGAAAAATAGGAATGGATTCAAATGTCTATTCTTCAAACTAAATATTTATTTAAAATACCCATATGGCCAAAAATTGTTCAGTTAATTTGATATTTGCCTTTGCTGTGTATTTCCTCCTAGGCAAACTGAGAAATGAGTAGCTGTGTTTTTAAATAGGATTAACGATCTTTAACTGGAAATTATATGCAAAATTAGATGTATTTGGATGTGAGAATCTTTAAAAAGCCAGAGAAGGCATAAGTTCTGCTCAAAAAGGAAGTTGCCATTTTCTGACTATGATTTTTTCCATTGGCTAATATTTCATATTATGAATTGCCAGACATGAATTCTAATTCAAAATTAGTACCAATTCTATTGAGATGAGGATAATCAGCTTGAACTTGGTGAGGCTATACCACCTTGCATGAACAACCTGTCAGAGACTCAGTTTATTTCCATGTAAAATGTGCCATTTTATCAGCACACCTGGCAGCGTGCTTGTGAAGGTTGAAAGAGATCCCCCAAATCGGCCACCTTGTATCATATCTGGCACACAGTAACTCAGGTCCTGCTTTGCTGGTCTTGTTTTGAGCAACTACTTTTTTGAGGACTTTGCCTTAGTATGTGAATTATACCAATAAAAAAAGGTCTTTGTACCTGCCTTATTTCTGTTTCCAGTATACACCTGCACAACCTCATTTTTTAATTCATTTAGGTCTTGGATAACTGTGGCCAAGAGAGCTTTCTTTTTAGTGATGCAGTATAATGAATGAATAAATATAACTTGAAATATATGTAACTTGAAATGAATGAAAAATAAAATTACAGGCAATGATGACAGCTGTAAAATGGTGAATATATTAATTAGCTAGTACTGTATAGCAAATTACCCCCAAATACAGTGACTTACACCAATAAGCATTTATTGCTGCTACTGATCAGCTAGATGGTCCTTCTAGTTTGTTGGTGGTCAACAATGTGTTGATCAATGGCTCTATGGACTTTGGCTCAAGTCTCTTTCTTGTATGAGGATCCACTGACCTTGACTGAGACAACCAACTTCACCTACATGTGGACAGTCACCTTCCAGCGAGCTGTGCTTGCTCCCATATCATGTCAGCTTCATTTTACTAGCCAGATCAAATCTCCAAGACCAGCCCAGATTCCAGTGGTGGGAATCTTGATGGGGGGAGCTGAAAGTCAAGAGGCGTGGGCACAGAGAGGGACAAAAGTATGTTTGCATTGCTTAAATCAATCCATCCCAGTGATTTTACATCCATTTTAAAAATAGTAGTCAGGGAATCCTCTTGGGGTAGATGACTTCGGTACTAAGAACGAATTGGCCTTGTGAATACTTGAGAGCCTGCCATGCAGAGAGCAGAGTGTGCAAAGTCCTTCAGGGAGGACTATGACTTCATTGTTTTCAAGGTATGGACAAAAGGTAATTGTGTGTGTGTGTGTGTGTGTGTGTGTGTCCCTCCATAGTGTAGGAGTCTCTTTCTTAGATTGAGCACTTGGTGGAGGAGATCAGGAAGAACTTAAGAGCTGAAGAGTCAAGATTCTAAAGCCTAACACAGAGTTGATCCCTTTTGTGATGATCAAAAGCAGTATGGTGACTTCCGCCCAGAACTCCCAACTGTGAAAATGCTCTCCATCTCCCAACATCTGAAAGGGCATTCCAGGTTGGATTTCCAGATGCAATCCTAGACTGAGTTTGTTATCACAGAAAACATGAAACAGTATCACTTCCATCTCTGCCCCCCAATACCATGGTGTCTTTCTTTCTAGGGCAGAATTATAGAATTTTCCTAAGTAGTTTTATTTTATCCTCCTTTTTTTTTTTTTTTTTACTATCCTCACAAAATTTTCCTTCCAATAACACAAAGTACAGAAAACTCTAACTTATTAGTCACAGTAAATTGGGAAATAGAAACTGCAGGAGACAGAAGGACAGTCCAGGGTACAGCCATGCTTTGGCCCCACATTCCAACAACAGCCTCAGAGTCAATAGTCTGTTGGTTACTTGAGTATGTAAAATGTGGGGTCCCAAAAGTAGGAATCATAAAGCTTGCCTCTGGCCTGAATCAAAGCTGAAGAACAAGGTCTATGTCTTGTTCATCAGTATATGATTATCTTTTTCAAGATGCATTCATTGGCCAGGCATGGTGGTGTACACCTGTAATCCCAGCAACCCTGGAGCTTGAGGCAGAAGGATCACAAGTTCAAAGCCAGCCTCAGCAACTTAGCACCATCCTAAGCAACTTAGTGAGACCCTGTCTCAAAATAAAAATTAAACTGTGCAGTTAAACACTCTAGGTTCAATTCCTGATACCAAAAAAAAAAAGCATTCACTGAATGATGAATGAACTAACTATGGTATGCTTCAAATAGCTAGACGAGAGCAAAAGTTTTCAACATGTAATATGACAAATGAGGGGACAGAAGTGATTTGATCATTGTACATTGTATACACGTATCAAAAGATTATTCTATACCTGATAATTAGGTCTCAATAAAAATAATAAAAATTTTAGAAGAAGCATTATCAAATACTACATGGTTAGATGGCTGAATGCTGGCTGGGTGGCTGGCTAGGCTAACTGGATAAGACTAGAGGGAGCAAAAAGAGCCCAAGTTAGAGTGAGATTGTTCGAAGCCATGAAGAAAGGTCTATTAACTAACAGTGACAGGACTGGGGATGCAGCTGAGTGGTAGAATGCCTGCCTGGCATGCATGAGGTCCTTGGTTCAACTCTCAGAGCCACGTGCACATATACACAACCAGAAAATAGAGACACTGAACAATTAGTTTTCTCTTAGTTGGCCGTGTATAAGAAAAAAAATGTTTTGGATTAATTTTCAAATAAATATTTGTATACACAGAAACTAGAAACAGCCATGTGATTTTGAGCGAGTTTATCAAACTCTCTGGGCATCAACATTCTCATCTCTAAAATGGACCAGCTGGGGTAGATAATTTCTAGGTTTTTTTTAAGCTCTAACACTCTAGAATTCTTTGATTTTGTTTCTGAGTACAAGAAAATTCCTAGTGATGAAGAATAAGTTTCAGGAGCTCAGTATAGAAACAGTGGCTCTTTCTGTCATTTTCTTTTTGGAAAAAAAAATGCCTGGGAATTTTGACTCATTGACATCATGGTCCAGCAAACCCCATACACATACAAATGGAATTAGGCAATTTAAGCACACTAGTTCCCTTTCCTCTATGGAGCCATTGATTCTATAATCTATTGTTATGTGGTCAAAGAAGCTCTCTGACAAAGGATTAATTCCATGCCAAATCTTAAAAATCCCCACCTAACATATCTGTCAGTTGGTCTGAATTCTGCTCCCTGTTTGAAACACCTTTCTCCACTTCCCCTCAGGGAACTTCCTTTCCTCATTCCATGTGGTTCTGGTAGTTTGGAAAGGAAGCTGTCAACTACATTACCAAGTTCCACTGCCAGACACAGGAGTGGGCATGTGACCAGAGGTGGCTAATTACATTCCACCTTCTAGGATCTAATTTGCGAATGGAGACACCCAGGGATTTAAGTGTGTGTAGAGCCCAGTTATCCAAAGGCAGCCCTAGAGCTTGAGCTAGTTCTTATATTCCAGGCAGCATTTTTCCAACCTGTGCTTACCTCAAAATGACCAGAGAGCTTGTTCTAACATAACTAATGGACTCCACTCCTAGATTTCTGATTTAGTAGGTTTGATATGGGGAGGAAAATTTCCAAATCCAATATGTTCCAAAGGGATACTGATGTTTATTGCTTACAATAAACACTTTGCAAACTACTTCTTTCCAGAACTAACCTGGACCCTTTCTTGTTCAGGTCTGGCTTTCCAATTCCTTTCCCAATCTATGTGCTATCCAGCATACTTCTATCAAATCCACTTTTCTTGTTTAAGTTTCTTGAAGTTGGTTAGGTTCTATAACTCACAATAGAATTTTGAAAACATGGATTTCAGAAGGATGGGATGCTATGGTACAATGTCTAGAGCACTCTCAGTCAATTAAACATTTTTATTTGCAAGGTTTATAGAAGCATGGATGAGTCCTGCCATTCATTTCTTGCTCCTCAGCTTTCAATCTGCTCAGGATTAGACTTTTCTACAATCCTCCATAATCCTCATGCTTCCACACTAGCTCTGCCAAAATTCCTTCTGCCTCTTGACCCAGATCCTAGATTCCTCATCACCCACTTGGGATCCCATCCAGATGGGCAACAGCCTAGACCAAACCCAATATCCCAAGAAGTTTTGTGCTTTCTTGCCACTTCTCAGGAAATAAATCTTACTTAGCTAATATATTTGAATCTTTACTTTGCTTAACATCCAAAATAAATCTTCAACTATGGTGCTAGTCTTCTGAACAGTGTTTCTACATGGCATCTCTTAAATAAATACTCATACCCAGGACATTTTCCTACTCTGCTGGGAGTGTTTTTTAAAATTTAAATATCATGCTTCAAAGTCACCTTATCTCTTTCCACATTTTCTGAATTTGGCAGCTCTCAAAGCCAGCTAAAGATGCCTAATCGTGGCAAGTCTTTTATAAGATGATGAAATTCAAGTCCACACAGACTTACGTAAATGCTAGTATTCTTCTAGGATCTTGGCTTAGATGTCACCTCCTCTGGGAAGTGACTTCCTGCCTCAAGACAGATGCTGTTGGCCAGCCTATGGGTCTCATTGCAACTTATTTTCCTATTATGGACTGCATAATGGAGGTAAGATCGCCTGTCTTCTTTTCTGTATTTCCTGCTCCCTCCAGCCATAGCTTTCTGATGACTCTCTTATTACATCCCCAGTGCCTAAACAGTTCCTTAATTGCTGGAGGTACTAAAAATCATTTATTGAACCCTGTGTAGATATGAACTGTATCAGGCTCTGTGTGCGGGTGGTATGCCAACCATCAAGTCTAGGTTTTTCTTCCCCCCCACTCTTCATTTCCCTCTTCTGGTTACTGTTTCCTGGTTCACTTTTGGTGAAATCATCCCTCCAACACCCTCAATTAATGTGTTTTGAATGGGGCAGACTCCACTCTATGCTCCTGGGAGAGGCACATGATCAAAGCATACTATTTTAAACATCTTTCACCGAGAGTCTAAGTGAATTTCCTCCATGGCTGTAATTAATGAAATGATTCTCTCATAAAGTAGTGGAGTAAACAATTGGAACTCTGAAATAGCTTGAAGGAGTTTTGCAACAAAGTTTCTTTAAATTTCTGTCCAAGAAGAACTGTCACATAGTATAAATCCAAAGTTCCTCCTTGAGGTACTTATAAGCCAGATTTTCTAAGAGTCTCTGGCACACCTGGCTAGCTGCAAGATCCCATCTTAAATGACAGCAACTGGTTCAGAAATGGAAATGAGGCACAAAGCAGGACATCAGGAAGCCCCCCCCCCCCGGGATTTTAACTGGTACTCTTGGCAAAGAGCCTCCCTTTTCATCCCTGAGATGACCAAGGAGATGCTGGTGGTCTTCTTTATCTCCCTGTGGGGGGAGTTTGCTTGGGAAATAAGCCAACATCAAGAGAGAAAAAAACAGAACAGAAACTGGCAGGAGAGAGATTCTGATGAAAGCCTTGGAGGACCTGCATTTATCTAGGCTTGCAGGAGAGTGTTCTTGCACTTCTTACTTGCAATAACCAATAAAACTGTTTTTAAGATGTTCTTTTTCTTTACATTTTTTTTTTTGCACTGAGCCAAATTGAGCTCAGTCTCTGGCATTTTCAACACACAGGTTCTAACTAATGCAACATGTAATACATTTAATTACCATTCTCAGATAGTTGGTTTTCTCATTTTAAAGGTATAGCAATTGATAAATGGGAACCATTTCCTACTCTGTCTCTCCCAAGGTCATACAGTTAGTAAGCAATAGAATCAAGAATCAGAACTTGGTTCATTGTACCTAAAAATGCCAATTTCCCACTATGCTGTCACACTGCCATCCAAGAGGCAGATAACAACCTAAAGGCAAATTGATCTGTGATCCATTTTCAGGATGCACAGTTGAAGAGACCTGTTAGTCTTTGGATCCATGCAGCTCCATGTGAAAGGCATAATGGGATGGAGGTGGGGAAGGGAATTCAGCACATTTCCTTACTGCAAAAGCAAAATATTACAGATACCACTAAGTGATGGGAGACTGTTAATATCCATCTACAAGAACACAACTCTCCTCTCTGTAACTTTTTATCCTTCTTGAGTTTACAGAATCAGGAATTTCTTGGAATTTTTGGGTGTTTTTTTTTTTTTTTAGATTATATTTTTACCCAGTTATTCATATGTCATGAAGGAGCCTAGAGAAAGAAAACAAATGGGTTTTAGGGTCCTGGAATTCACTCTCCATGACAAGCAGCCTGGAGCTGTCTGTACTGTAGGTCAGGGTCACAGTTGAGTGGGGTGGGCTGGTTCTGTGCACATTTCACTGAGCCTTGGCAAGGAACATCTACCGCTCACTGAGCACCAGAACCACATCAGACACACTGTAGTCACAAGTTCTGTCTGAGTGACACCCTGCTCCTCCAGTGCAACTCAACTTCCTCACCTGTAAAATGAAGGTAAAGGAAGCACCTGCCTGAGTATTGCCAAGAAGATTAAAGCACTTTCTGGCACACAGAAAGGACTGAGCATATGTTAGCCATTGATAGTCTGCGTGCCTCCTGCAGATGTGCTTTGACTGAAAGCAACAAGAGTTCCTTGGTCCTCAACAAACCACTCTTTCCTGAAATATCTGGAAATTTTAGTAATACTCCAATCTGTTCCCTGGAGATTTTGCCACTGTACATTCACTCTGAAAGACCTGCTAATGATTATCTCACATTTACTTCTCTCTTTCTTGAATATTGAAGCACATCCTAATTTTTGCATTTACATCAAGATCTGGTTGAAGGCAAATGTACATGAACTCTAAGTAGTTATTATCTGTCTCCTTCCCCCGATCTGCACAAATTATAAACCTTCTCTTTGTTCTTACAGATGTCTTCTTTCATGTTAATAATTGTAGGTCTTAACTCTCCCAGAAGACTTCTGGAGCTGATAAACAAATTTAGTAAAGTAACAGGATACAAGATCAACATAAATAAATAAATTTCTTTTATATGTGAATAATGAATCTATTGAAATAAAAATTAGCAAAACTATCCCATTCATGATAATGACAATAAAATAAAATAAAACACTTGGGAATTAATCTAACAAAGAAGGTGAAAGATCTCTACAATGAAAACTAAAGGACAATGAAGAAAGAATTTTATGAAGACTTTAGAAGATGGAAAGACCTCCTATGTTCTTGGGGTGGCAGATTAATAAGGTCAAAATGGTCATATTACCAAAAGCATTACAGTGATTCACTGCAATCCCAATTAAAATACCAAGGACTTTAAAAACAGTTCTAAAATTCATGAGTAAGAATAAGAGTCCCAGAATACTAAAGCAACGCTGAGACAGAAGACGCTGGAAGCATCACAATACCAGCCCTCAAATTATACTACAGAGTTTTGAAACAAAACAGCATGATAGTGGCAACAAAACAGACATGAAGACCAGTGGAACAGAATAGAAGGCACAGAGACAAACCCTCGGGTACAGGAAAACTACAAAATGCCAAAAACATTCACTGGAGAAAAGACACGCTTTGTAACATATGGTACAGGGAAACTGGATGTGTACAGGACTCCTGTCTCTCACTCTGCATGGAAGTCAACTCAGAGTGGATCAATGACTAGGAATTAGACCAGAAAATGCAACTGCTAGAAGAAAATGTAGGCCGCTTCAGCAAAATGCCACAGAACCAACTTCCTTATCAAGACCCCTAAAGCACTAGAAGGAAAACCAAGAAGCAATAAGTTGTACAGCATGAAATTCAGAAGTTTCTGTAGCCTGGCATGGTGGTGCACATCCCAGCACCTGAGGAGGCTGAGGCAGGAGGATTGCAAGTTCAAAGCCAGGCTCAGCAACTTACCAAGGAGTTAAGCAACTTAGTGAGACACTGTCTCAAAATAAAAACATATAAAGGGCTGGGATGTGATTCAGTGGGTGATTGAACCCCTTGGGTTCAATTCCCAGTACCCGGGGCTCAGGTGGTGACTGAGCACTTGCTTGGCATGCACAAGGACCTGGGTTCAAACCCCAGCACCACATACACAACTAAGTTTTAAGAGAAACAGAAACTAGATGGAAAAAATAAATAAAATTGATTCTCTCCCTCTCTCTCATTCTCTCCGTCTCTCTCTTTAAAAAAATACTACATATATAAATATATACAAAGTGGAGTATAACCAAGCCATAAAGAAGATGAAATTATGACATTTCTCAGTAAATGGATGTAACTGGAGACCATCATGCTAATTGAAATAAGCCAGACCCAGATAGTTAAACAGTTCTCTCTGATTTGCAGAAGCTAGACCAAAATAAAAAAAATAAAGAAAAGCAAAGAAAGGGGTTAGGAGATTACCAGGAAACTAAAAGAAAGGTAAGTAGAGTAAAGGAAAGAGATTGAGGGGGAAGGAGGAAAGACAGGAAAAATAAAGAACAGTGGGATGAATCTGACCTAACTTTCCTATGTATGTATATGAATATCCAACAGAGAATCTCACCTCCATGTACATCCAAAAGGCACTAATTTAAAAAAAAACTATAAATAAATAGAAGAAATATCAATAGAAAGTAACAAGGGAGGGAGGCGAGGAAGGAACGGGGAGGTACTGGGGACTAAATTAGAGCAAATTATATTCCACACTTGTATAATTATGTCAAAATGAACCCTAATATTATGTATAACTTAAAGGAACTAATAAAAATAATTGTAGGTCTTTAACATATCTCATATCAAAGATGGTCAGGAAGATGCTCTTATCTCCAATTCCCTCTCTTCCCTAGGTTGACTTCGCACAAATTACTCAATGGCAGGTAACATCGGACACCACTTCTCAGGCGTTACCCCCTAGATACAAATCATAGGGGCAAATAAAGATCTGGAAGCACCTTTTGACTCACTAGTGCCTAGGAGATGCCCCTGCACATCCCACAGGGCAGGAAAAATGGAAAACTGGAGCTATCAGAGAGAAATCTCTGCCCCTAATTATGCACGAGCGATCTTACTTTGGTGATGCTGGTGTCCTTAGGTAATGATGATCAAACTTACTTTCCTCAAGCACCAAGAATCGCTGGTTTTGCGCAGTGCCCTAATCCCCTCCCCACGGCTTACATTCCCCTCTGCTGATGACTCTGTGAGCTGCCAATGTCACTTCTTCTCAAATTTGGATGATAAAGTTTTTTCTTCTGATAACAGCATGGTACTTGTTGTTTTCTTAAACGGTTGTACAATTTCAATAGCACTAGAAAGGACTTTTGGAATGCTACCACTGGCAATGTTCTTCTGGCAAGAGTTCTTGGCCTTACTAGGACAGGATTGAATTGAATTACAGGGCTAAATCTTCTAAGGGAGAATTCCAAAACTTTGGTTTTTTTTTTTTTTTTTGACAAATCACAAGAATGTTTGCCCAACTAAAATAGATACCTGTGGGTACAGGCAGGTGAAATATCCTTTTGCTTTGTTTCCTTTTAAATGATATTTTACCAGGAACCTAATAAAAATGGCTTCTTGAAATGATGACTACTTGACTTCAAAAATTTTAAAAACTGTAATATGTCCTTTTTTTGTTTCAAAACAACAGTACCATTGTTTGCCTTTGAATTTTAAAATACTTGCTCTATCTGAACATATGGTTTTAACTCAAATTGTTTTCTGTGTGATATTTGCTGGACCCTAGAGCAGTGTTTTTCAGTTGGAGACAATTTCTCCCCTGCAGGGCATCTGGAAACATTTTTAGCTGTTCGAACCAGGGGTGGGTTTGGCTGGCATCTACTGAGCAGAGGCCAGGGATGCTGTCAAATGTGCTTTGTCAGAAGGTGAAGGTTAGTTGTCCTCTGGGTTTTATAGAGGACAGAGCAAAAGATAGTGCAGGTAATTCTCAAATACTCATCCTAATAAGGGGTGAAGGAAGTCAAAGTCCAAACTCATGGTTCTTAAGAATGAATCAGGGGCTAGAGTGGTGGCTCGGTGTTTATGGTGCTTGCCCAGCATGCGCAAGTACACGGTTCAAACCCCAGCACCCACGTATGCAACTGAGTGTTAGAGCAACAAAAGCCATGTGGGAAACTCAATAAAAATTAGTTCTCTCTGTCTCTCTGTCTCTCTGTCTCTCTCACTATCCTTCTCTCTTAAAAAAAAAAAAAAAGAATGAATCACAGTGTGCTCAGAATGGATTTGATGTAAAGTTGGGTAAAGTTATAACCAGTAATGTAAAACAGACCATTCTAATATGCATATATAACAAAGCAATTAATAGCATGTCATAGTTAAAAACACTCAATACAAATTGATTGATGAAAACCTTGCTCCAAAGGTATTATCTATTAAAATAGTGCATTATGCCCTGCTTCTGAGCTGGTTAACTTGAATGCAACTATTCCCATTACTAAAAAGGAACCAGAAACAGGTTCAGGTCAGAGAGTCCCAATTCTTTGCTCCTTTTCTTGCTAAGTCTTCTTTTCTCCTGGTTTGATTCCAGGGGGTATAGTCCTTAGCCATAATCTCCTCCATGTGGCCAGGCTCTGTTCTGGTCTCGGATGAGGTTGCAATCACAAAGTGGTACTCTAGCTAATTATGGAGATAGAGCCTTATTCCCAAACTACAGGACATGCCTCATGACACCAATTACCCAGAAGTTCCAAGCTAGTTGTACTTTGTAATATCTTTGTTGCTGATTTGTAGCAACATTTATTTGCCCCAGAGTACCAACCATTTAAACATAAAACCAGCTGAAGATTAAGCGCTAAATCCTTGGCTGGGGGAGAGGACCTGGGAGAGGGGACCTGAAGAAGATTGATGAATGGATTTTCCTTTTTTAAAAAAAGGAAAACTGAGTTAAGTCCCAGTTTGTCTGGTAGGATGACAGCAACACCTTACCATTCTCTCTGTAAGAATGCCACTATAAACCTAGTTGTGCCATAGTCAGTACATGCTAATGTACTTATCCTTGACTCAAAATGGAAATATTACATTGAATATTTATATCCTGTTTGTCTTATGAAGAGGACATAAAGGCTGGGGTGTAGCCCAGTGGTACAGCTCCTGCCTAGCATGCACAAGACCCTGGGTTTTGTCCCCCGTATCAAAACAACAGAGGACATGAAATAACAAAAACTCCAACTTCCTAAGCAAAACACAGTAAAGTTTCCTCTGGTCTGAGTAGTTCTTACCTGGGTATCTCAGTGGCTCCCACAATAAAAGTGTTGTTTCAATCTGCTTCTGGTTTCTGATCTCAGCTGCTTCATCTACCAGTAGCAGCTTTTGGTAGCACATCTGCCCACACATGAAGATTCCCAAGAGAACTCAAAGTCTTATAATCACATGGAAAATGTCCAAAGGGAAGATAATAAGCTTGTGAGAAATACAGGAAATCCCTTTTAAAAAAAACACAGATATCAGTTTACAAGGCTTGAGAACATTAACTTGTGGTAGGAAAATTTAAAAAGGAATTGCATACAGATACAAATTTCAGCATTAATATTAATATTATAATAAAGAAGTATATTATTAAAAGTAAATTTCAGGACTATGCTTTTTACTATTGGAGTCCCAGAGGAGAGGAGAGGATAAAGATAAAAAAGCAGACAAAAATTTGAAGAAATAATGGCCAAAAAGTTTCCAAATTTATTTTAAACATATATATGTATTCAAAAAGTTTAGCATGGTTTCAACAGGAAATTTTAAAAAAAAAACTTTTTACACTAAAGTAAGTAGTCATTGCACTGCAGGAGTCTAAAGAGAAAATCTTAAAACCAGCCAGAGAAAAATGACATTACATATAGAAAAAATGTTCAGAAAAAAACTGAAGTCAGAGCCTAAAATAAAATCTTCAAGAGCTTGAAGGAAATAGTCAAAAGTCAGGTGTGTGGTGTGCACCTACAAACCCAGCAGCTTGGAAAACAGAAGAAGGAGGATCACAAGTTCAAAGCCAGCCTCAGCAACTAAGCGAGGCTGTCAGTTACTTAGCAAGATCCTGTCTCAAAATAAAAATTAAAGAAGGGGCTAGGGATGTGGCTCCTTGGTTAAGTGTCGTTGGGTTCAATCCCTGGTTTAAAAAAAAAAGCAATAAACCTATATATTCAGTATAAATTCCTATATCTGGCAAAAATATCCTTTACAAATAAATGTAAAATAAAAATATTTCCAGACAAAGGACTCCGTTCATGGCCAGCTGAACTGTACTGCAATGAATGCTAGAACATGCATTTATTTAGACTAAATAAAATGATACCCACTAGAAATATAAGTTCCAACAAAGAATAAAAAGCATTGGAAATAGAAAATATGTGGGTAATTATAAAAACAATTTTCTTCTTAATTACTTTTCAGTGCAAAATGGCAGGTTTAAATTTTCAGGTCAGTAATTAATTTTAAATATTAAAGGAATAAATACTTCAACTTAAATGGAAAAAATGAATACAATTTAAAAGTATGACCCAACTATGTGCTCTCTACAAGACAGGTAGAAAGAAAACAGATGAAAAAAAAATATTTACCATGAAAATAGTAAGCTTAAGAATGTCCCAGAGGCTCTCTTAACGCCAGATAAATGGAACCTTGTGACAAAGGATAAAACAACTGCAAAACATTAATTCTTTAGAAAGATGAAACAAACATGAATACATAAATTACCAAGTATAGTTTCAAAATCCATGAAGTAAAAATTGCCAGAATCGAAATGAGAAATAGTTATATATATAAATATATATACATATATAGTTTTTTATATATAGTTTATATATATATATATATATATATATATATATATATATGTTAAAGATTTTAACACCCCCCTCTTAGAACTTTCTAGAACACCAGACCAAAATATCAGGAAAAATACAGACAATCTGACCAACATTCCTAACTTCTTTATTCTAATTGGCATTCATACAACACTATGTTCACAAAATGATGGAAAGCATGGGCTGGAGCCCTGGCTCAGTGGTTACAGCCTTTACCTGGCATGCTTGAGTACACGGGTTCAAACCCCAGCACCCACATATACAACTAAGTGTCAGAGCAACAAAATTCATGTGAAAAAAAACTCAATAAAAATTGATTCTGTCCCTCTCTCTCTCTCTCTCTCTCTCTCTCACTTTCTCTCTTTAAAAAAAGAAAGAAAGAAAAAAATGATAGAAAGCTATATAGATTCTTCACAAAATCACAAAGATGAACCATGTTTTATAGAACTAAAAACCAACTTAAAGTTTTTTAAAAAACTCAATAAATTTCAAAAGTCTAAACTCTTAATGGTTAAGTTCTCTGATATTAATAAAATTAACCAAAGTGTGAATAGCAAGACATATAGAAAAAAGCCCTCACTATTTGAAAACCAAACTGTATGTTTCTAAATAATCCTTGAGTCAAAGAAACAATTATAATGGGAAAGGAAAATATTTCAAACTGAATACAATTAAAATGAGAATGTAATATATTAAATATGAGGAATACATTAAAGTTGTGCTTAGAGGTACTTTTTGTTGTTGTTGCTGTTAGTACTGGGAGTTGAATACAGGGGTGCTCTACCGATGAGCTATATCTCCAACCCTTTTTATTTATTTATTTAGAGACAGGATCTCACTAAATTGTCTAGGCTGGCCTAGAACTTGAGATCCTCCTGCCCAAGTCTCCATAGTAGTTGGATTGCAGGTGTACACTATCATCTGTAATAGAGAGAACTTTATAGTAGTAAATGCTTATATTACAAATTAAGAAAGATCTAGGGGCTGGAGTGGGGGCTCAGCGGTTTCAGTGCTTGCCTGGCATGTGCAAGTACCATGAGTTCAAACCCCAGCACCACATATGCAGCAAGGTCTCAGAGCAATGAAAGCCACATGAAAAACTAAATAAAATTGATTCTCTCTCTCTCTTTCCCTCTTTCTAAAAAAAAGAAAGAAAGAAAGGAAGATCTAAAATCAGCAGTGTAAAGCTCTTTAAGAAGCTAGAAAAAAAGAGAAGAAAAGGCTAAAGATAAAATAGAAAGGTAAAAATGGGGAAATTAGCAAAATCAAAGCTAGTTCTTTTTTAAATTAGTGTTTTATAGTTTTACATAATGATGGGATTAGTTGTTGCATATTCCTCGAGGCACACAAATCAGCAATGCAATTTGTTCAATATCCCCCCTACATACCTCTACCTCCCTCCTCCCATCCCTGATCCCTTGCTTTTCTTCTGGTCCTATATTGACCCTAAAAAAACAAATACAGTGACATAATTTTTATACCTATGAAGAATGTATTTATGTATATATATATATATATATATATATATATATATATATATGACTATAGTAAATACAAGTGACATTTATAACTGCTTGGAATGTACCTTGCTTTATCTCAGTTCCAGCATTTCCCCATTTTCCTCCCATCCTATCATCCCTTGTTATCCTTCAAAATATTTGACAATGGAATTAAATATTTATGTTTTTGTACAGGTATGCAGCATAACTTATTCAAATATCTTATGAAGTATCTTGCAAGTGTAGCTCGTAAATATTAACATTTTGCATTTTTATTCCATGGATCTAAAACATGAGTTTGTCTATCTTACTCCCAAGCCTGGGTTTAGGTCCAGCCTCCACAAACAAGGGATATCATTTGGCCCTTGACTCTCTGTGTTTGACTAACTTCGCTCAGCATGATTTCTTCCAATGCCATCCATTTACCTTCAATAAATGCAATATCATTGTTTTTAATAGCTGAGTAGAACTCCATTGTGTGTGTGTGTGTGTGTGTGTGTGTGTGTGTGTGTGTATCAGAGCTTTTGGATCCATTCATCCAGTGAGGGGCATCTGGGTTGGTTCCATAATTTAGCTATTGTAAACTGAGCTGCTATGAACATGAATGTTGCTGTGTCACTGTAATGTGCTGATTCTAACTGCTCTGGGAAAATACCCAGAAGAGGGATAGCTGGATCATATGGTGGATCCATCCCTAATTTTTTGAGGAGCCTGCATACTGCTTTCCAGAGCAGCTGGACCCGTCTGCAATTCCACCAACAGTGTGCTAGTGTTCCTGTCTCCCAAGAACCCCTACAGCATTTGTTATTATTCGTCTTCTTCATCTTTGCAAGTCTGACTGGAGTGAGGTGAAATTTTAAGGTAGTTTTGATTTGCATTTCTCTGATTGCCAATGATTTAAAACACTTTCTCATATATTCATTGACTTGCTCAATGTCCTCTGTTGAGAAGTTTCTGTTTAGCTCTCTGGCCCATAGCTTGGGTTTTGTTGATTTTTTTTTAGTTCACTGTAAATATTGGATATTAGTCCCCTGTCAGAGGGATCACAGGCCATGATTCTCTCCCATTCAGTAGGATGTCTCTTGACTGTTTTGACTATTTCCTTGACTGTACAGAAACTTTTTTAGTTTAATGGCATCCCACTCATGATTTTTGACTGTAATTCTTTCCCTTTAGGTGTCTTGTTGAAGAAGTCGTTGCCAACTCCCATATGCTGGAGTGTTGGTCCTAATTTTTCTTCTAGCAGTTGTATGGTAGCTGGTTTAATTCCCAATTCCTTGATCCATTTAGATTTGATTTTTGTGCAAGGTGAGAGATGAGGATCTAATTTCAATTTTCTGTAGGTGGCTGTCCAATTTGTTCAACACAATTTGTTGAATAGGCTGTCTCTCCTCCATATATACTTTGACCCCCTTTGTCAAAGATCAGATGTTTAAATATTTATGGGTTTGTCTCAGAGTCTTCTATTCTATTCCATTGGTCTTCATTCCTATTTTGATACCAGTACCATGCTGTTTTTAATAATACAGCTCTATAGTATAATTTTAGATCTGGTGTTGCAAAACCACCTGTTTCATCTTTCTTGCTTAGCAATGTTTTGGCTATTCTGGGTTTCTTGTTGTTCCATATGAATTTGAGAATTGTTTTTTCTATATCTGCAAAGAATGACATCAGAATCTTGATGGAGATTGCATTGAATTTGTATAGTGCTTTTGGCAGAATGGCTGTTTTAATTATATTAATTCTGCATAACCAAGAGCACAGAACATCTTTCCATTTTCTCAGGTCTTCTGCAATTTCTGTTTTCAGTGTTCGATAATTTTCCTTGTAGAGGTCTTTTACTTCTCTTGTTAGATTATTTCTAGGTATTTTATTCTTTTAGAGGATATTATGAATGGGACCAATTTCCTACTTTCTTCTTCTGACCTAATCTTGTTTGCATATAGGAAAGCTATTGGTTTATGGGTGTTGATCTTGTAGTCTGCTACCTTGCCAAATCTGTTTAGTAGCTTTAGCAGTTTTCTGGTGTATTTTTTTTTATCTTCCAGATATAAGATCATGTCATGAGCAAAAAGGGATAGTTTGACTTCCTCACTTCCTATTCTTATCCCTTTGATTTCCTCCTCTTCCTGATTGCTCCAGCCAGGGTCTTGAGGACTATATTGAATAAAAGCGGTGAAAGCAGGCAGCCTTGTCATGTTTCTGAGTTCAGTAGAAATGCTTTCCACCATTCTCCATTTAGTATTATACTACCTGAGAGTTTGTCATATATAGCCTTTACATAGTTAAGATATGTCCCTTCGATCTCTATCTTCTCTCGAGTTTAGAGCATAAATGGGTGTTGGATTTTATTGAAGGCCTTTTCTGCATCTATGGAGGTGATAATATGGTTTTTGTTCTTAATTATGTTTAAATGATGAATCACATTTAGTAATTTGCATATGTTGAACCAGCCTTGCATACCTAGAATGAAGCCCACTTGATCATGATCAATTATTTTCTTGAATTGTTTTTGAATGCAATTTGCAAGAACCTTATTAAGGATTTTTGCATTTATATTCATGAGGGATATTGGTGTGTAGTTTTAGTTTTTTGACGTCTTTGTTGGGTTTTGATATCAGAATTATGGTTGCTTCATAAAAAGTGTTTGGGAGAGTCCCCTCTTTTTCAATTTCTTAGAATAGCTTGATAGTGAGAGGTGTTAGCTCTTACTCAAAGGTGTGGTTAAACTCTGCAGAGAAACCAACAGGTCCTGGGCTTTTCTTCTTTGGAAGACTTTTAATTGCCATGTGGATTTCAGTGCCTGTTATTGGGCTGTTTAGGAATTCAATGTCATCCTGTGTCAATTTGGGAATGTTGTATGTGTATAGATATTTGTCCATGTCATCCAGATTATCTGATTTAGAGTTTTATAGTTTTTCAAAATATGTTCTGATAATCTGTATGATCTCAAAGGGGTCAGTGGTGTTCACCCCTTTTTTTGTTGGTGATTTTGTTGAATTTCTTTGATTCTCTGCTTCTTTTAGTTAGATTAGCTAGGGGTTCTGTCAATTTTATTTATTTTTTCAAAGAAACACCTCTTTGTTTTTTTTTGGGGGGGTTAATTCTCAATTTCATTGATTTCAGCTTTGATCCTAATTATTTCCTGTCTTCTTCTGGCTTTGGGATTAGACAATTTTTCATTTTTTAGAGATTTGAGTAGGAGCATAAGCTTATTTGTTAGGGATCTCTCCTTATTCTTAATGTGGACATTCAGTGCAATAAATTTTCCCATTAAGAATCCTTTCATGTTGTCCCAGAGGTTTCGATATGCTGTGTCCTCATTTTCATTCTCTTCCAAGAATTCCTTGATTACTGTTCTCATATCTTCTTGAATATAGTCTTCATTTAATAGGGTGTTATTCAATCTCCACATATGTGTGTGTTTGTGCCTTGTTTTTTTGCTATTAATTATTAGGTTCATGGCATCATATTCTGATAGGATATATGTAATAATATCTACTTTTTTATTTTTCTGAGATATTCTTTGTGAACTAGAATATGATCTATTTAGAAGAAGTATCCATGTGCTGCTGAGAAGAAGGTATAGTCTGCCAATTTGGGGTGGAATATTCTGTAGATGTCTCTTAAGTCTGTTTGATTTATGGTGGTGTTTAGACTGGAGATCTCTTTGTTGTTGTTTTTTTTTTCTTTGATGATCTATCTATTGTTGATAGAAGAGTGTTAAAGTCTGCCACTACTATTGTGTTGAGGTCCACAAGTGGTTTTATATCTTGGAGTTCTTGTTCCACATAGCTGGGAGCATTGGTGTTTGGAGAGTATATATTCACTATGGTTATTTCTTCCTATTGTATTGTTCCCTTTACTAGGATGTAGTGACCTTCTTTATCTCTTTTGATTAATTTATGCTTGAAATCCACTTTGTTGGATATAAGAATTGCAACTCCAGCTTGCTTTCTTGGGCCTTATACCTAGTAGATTTTTTTCCATCCTTTCACCTTACAGGCAATGACACCTTATCTGTGGGTGTCATTGACTGTAAGGTCGGTTTCCTTTAAGCAGCTAACTGTTGGATTTTGTTTTTTGATCCAATCTGCAATTCTGTGTCTTTTGATTGGTGTGTTGACACCATTCACATTTAGTGTTAGAATAGTTATGTGGTTGTGGTTCACATTCATTGTGTTTTTTCAGTAAGTTCTGTTCAGTCTTATTTCTCTATTGATAGTATGTACCTTTATTGAATTTCCTCTTTTTGTGGGTTTGAAAAATAATAGTTTGTTCTTGTATCTGGAGTTAATTTTTGAGGATTCTTTGTAATGCTGGCTTTCTGTTCAGGAATGCTGCAAGTTTGTTCTTATCATGAAAAGTTATTATTTTCCCCCTCAAATTTGAAGCTGAATTTTTCTGGGCATAGTATTCTTGGCTGAATGCTGTGTTCATTCAGGCGTTGAAAGATCTTCCATGATCTTCTCACTTCCAGAGTCTAAACTGACATGTGATTCTGATTGGTTTGCCTCTGAATGTGATTTGGTGTTTCTCCCTTGCCACTCACCTTCAATATTCTTTCCTTGATTTCCCTGTTGTATATTTTGAATATGATGTGTCTTGGTGAGCTTCTATTTTGATTAGGCGTATTGGGTATCCTATAAGCTTCTTGGATGAACATATCTGACTCTATTTTTATATGGGAAAAATTTTCTTTAGCAATTTCCTTCCCATTCATTTGTGTTTTGAATTTTTTTTCTGTATCCCAATTACTCTTATATTGTTTCTTCTCATTTCATCCCAAATATTTTGAAAACTCTGTTTGTGTTCTGTGATTTTTTTTTTGTCATCATTGTCAGAAGTTCTTTCTTCAAGAGCTGAAGTTCTGTTTTCTATTGAACTTAGTCTATTATTAAATTCTTCCATGGTTCCTCTTGTGTCATTGACTGCAGGTTTTAGCGCTATTACTTCCTTCCTTTCTTTCTTTCTTTCTTTTTTTTTATTTTTAGAGAGAGAGAGGACAATGAGAGAGAGACAGAGACAGAGAGAATCAATTTTTATTGAGTTTTTCACATGGCTTTCATTGCTCTGACACTTAGTTGTGTACATGGGTTCGAACTTGTGGCTGGGGTTTGAACCCATGTGTTTGCACATGCCAGGCAAGTGCCATAACTGCTGAGCCCCTGATCCAGCCACTGTTACTTCCTTTTTGAGTATGTTTATTTCGTTGATAATAGAGTTTTTCATCTCTTGAGTTTTCTCACTTAGTCCCTTCATTATATCTTCTTTTAGTTCTTTGTTCCTTTTAGTAATCAGATCATTGATAATATTTTCAAGACTTTCATCTCGACCCCTATCCATGGCATCATTTTTAGGGGAGTTTTGGGTTTGAGGTAAACCTCTCCTTGCTGATTCTTCATTTTTAAAGAAGTCCTATGGATCTCTGAATTGAGATTTCCTGCAGGGAAGGTGGGCAGTTCAGGTGGTTTTTCCTTGCAAGTCAAAGGGTCAGATCAGCCACCACCTCTTTGATGATCACCTTCTTCCAGATGCTATTTCTGCCTGGGTCCTTGTGTTGCTCTACCTTTTGGTCAGCAAATCTGAACCTACTGGAATGTAGGGGTCAGGTCAGCCGTGCTGCTCCAGGTGGGGAATCTCCCCTGCTTGGTCCTGAGCAGGGACTGCTCTGAATGTCCACCCTACTGGTCATATCCTGAGTGCCTGCCAGTGGGACTTGAGCAGGCCCCAACAGAACCTTGGGGCATCAGGTAGGTGGGGCTTCTCCTGGCAGGGAACCTCCCCTGGTTGGTCCCGAGCAAGGCTGCTCCAGACGGGGGTCCTACCAGTTGTGTGCTGAGCACCTTCTAGCTAACTCCAACAGCTCAAAGTTAATTCTTACAGGGATAAATGAAATGTGCAAACCCTAACCTAGAATTTAAAAAAAATAAAGAAAATGCAAATTACTGATATCAGTAATGAAAGAAGAGTGTGTTCTTTAGTGTGCAGGCCAGTGTTACATTTGGGTTCCTTTTTTAAAAATGCACTGAGGTCTCCACTTATGTTTTAAGCACTCTTCTTTATGAGCACTAAAAACTTCAATAAATAGTTTGCTCAATAAAAAGTAAAAGAACTCTAAGGACATGAAGTGCTATGATCAAATCTTTGCTATCAAAGTTTGAAGAATTGACTATTTATACCATGGAATTCTACACAGCAATTAGAAACAATGATATTGCAGCCTTTGAAGGTAAATGGATGGCTATGGAAGAGATCATGCTGAGTAAAATCAGCTTAACCCAGGGAACCAAGGGTCGAATGTCTCCACTCATCTGTGGAGGCTGGATCTAGACCCTGGCCAGTGAGAAAGTTGGTCTAGTATCATGCTTTAAATCCAGATAAGGTGTAATGTTATACAACATAATACTTTTTTAGAGATATTGTGGGAAGGGGAAGGGAGGGATAAGGGTGGGCAATTGGGGGGGCACTCCTGGGGGTAATTGTAATATCCAGAATCTATACACATTTCATATTATTTTATTAAAAACTTGTATGGTTGTTCTATAATAAATCTCTCAAGGAAAAAAAAAGTTTGAAGAGACAAAATCATATGGGATGTATTCGTTAGCTCAGGCTGCTATATAACAAAACACCACAAAATGGAACAGGTTAAAAAACAATATTTTTTTCTCAGAGTTCTGGAGGGTGGGAGGCTGAGATTGGGTGACAGCCTTGTAGGGTTCTGGGAAGAGCTCTCTTTCAGGTTTTCAGACAATCTTTTCTCACTGTGTCCTCACATGGGATTTTCTGGGTGGATGTGTGTATAGTGAGAGCTCTTTCCTTCTGTTCTTTTAAAGATGCCAGTCCTGTTGGATTAGAACCCTATCTTTATGAACTCAATTTAACTGCCTCCTAAAAGTTTTATCTCCAGAAACCATCACATTAGAGGTTGGAATATCAGCATATGAATGAAGTTGAGGGCAAAACTCAGTCAACAGCAGAGGACTATTGAAGGACACATTTTTTAGGAAATAGACTGGGATGCAGCATACCAGATACTGATTAGAAAGTGCTCCTCAGATCAGCACCTATTGCAAGGAGGAAAAAGAATTAAGATGGTACAGAAAAAAACTGGACTGAAAGGCAGTCAAAAAGGCCTCAGCTGACCCCACAGCCAGCTCTGGAGCTGGACTTCAGAGTTGTACCAACTTAGGACCAGAGAGCTGGGCCTTTGTTCTCCTACACTGACCAGTCCTTGGATGTCAGCTGCCTTGGAAAGGGGCATGACTCTTCAGGAGAGCCAATTCCTAGGATAGGTGACAGCTGACCACCTCCCCAAAGGTGGGGTGAATAAATCCTTCAGGCTTGATGGAGGACCTGGACAGCACCCCACAACATCCTCCACTGGGCACCACTTGGGACAAGTTAACAGTTAGTTCATCCCTGTCTGGATGGCAGGTTCTCAGCCTAGCAGACTCAGAAATTCCAGTGCAAAACAGTTGTTGTGACCACGGCTGCCAACCAGCTCCACTTGGTGAAGCTCATATATATACACAAATCTGACATATACGAGCTTCATAGCAATTCATTAATTAATTTGCAATAAGCTGTGTATGTCTCCGTTAAGGCAAAACTCACAAATTACCAATCTATACTCAGAATGTTTGCCATATTACAGAACAATCACATATTTCTCGTACATTTTAGGCTTTCTCACTTCTTACTCCTTGTCTGTAGTAATCAAAGCAAAATACTCCAAAACTTGACCCTGAGGGATGGTCAACAGTGATCCCTAAAGAAATCAATCTGACTGATGAAATCAGCAGTGCAGAATGAATGACTTTCACCCATGGGGATCACCGGCAGCTCTTGCCACTAGTCTTATGAAAGTTTCAGTCAGTTCCCTGTGCTCTTTTCTGCTTGACTGCTAAAATACAAAGCATCACTATTTATCTAATAGCCACTACTAAATGGAAACATACTTAGATGTTGTAATTAGATATGATGAGCTGGCCCCACCCATGGCAGAAATGAAGAGAGGCCAATCACAGAGCCAGTAACCAGGAGGTTCAGAAAAGAGTGTGAAGGACAGTGAGTCTAGCTGGGCTACGTCAAGGGGAAAAAATAGTTTTTGGGGAGACAAAGAGATATATCTTCTCTTGTGAAAATAACTCTTTCTTGGTTAAGACTAGCACATCTGTTTAAAATAGGATCATGAGTAAATTCCACAAACATACAGAGCTATAAACACAAAACATATAGCATTATTCCAGTTTTGATGAAATTCCACCTTGATATAATTATTCAATGGTGGTGGGAGTGAGATTAGTGGTTATTTTGGAGGAGTATTAATTGAGAGAGGGTTTGAGGGAGCCATTCATGGTGTAGAAACATTCTGTATTTTGATATAGGTGAAGGTTACATATGTGTATACATTTGAAGAAAAATAATCAAGCTATAAAATTAAGATCTGTGCAGTTTTATTGTATATAAACTATACTTTTAAAGGAAGTAAAAAGTTAAATAAAATGAGATTTCATCTATTTTATATATTATGCTATTTATACTTAACCAATTTTGGAGGAAATAACAACCTCTATAAAAATTTGAGCTAAATACTTATGTTTGATTCATACTGGTCACAGACACAGAATGTCAGGATTTCCTGGACTGTTCATACAGTTACTGCCACATGCTAGCTTCCTAATATGGGTTGGTATTTCACATGTAATATATTCAAAACATCCCAATTATCATCTCCAAGTTACATGTGGGATAAAAGAGTATTAAAGTGGCTACACAAGATCACTGATTCAGTAGCTGGTACAAGGAGGTCCAACGTCAGACCCACCATCTCCAATTCAATCTGCTCTCCTATCCTCTCCATCCTTAGTCCTACTGTGCTGGAATCAGTTGGGATGGTACTGAGCTGAAAAATGGAGGTGTTTCCAAATGTTTAAAAATGCTATTGGACACATGCATCTAAACTACTTCTCAAACTCCCTACTTTTGTAACCAAAAGCTCTTGCTCAAGATGATAATACTGATTAGAAGAGAAGCTAGTACCCAGGGAGGTATGATCTGAGGGATGCCAGAGCGCTCCACTACCTGTCTTAGTCCACTTTTTGTTACTAAAACAAAATATCAGAGATCAGAAAATTTATAAAGAGAAGAAGTTTAATAAGATCATAGGTCAGTAGGCCAGGGAGTCAAAGAACTAGACACTGGCACCTCCTGGGCATCTAATGAGACTTGTGCTGCTTTGGACCATGGTGGAGGGCATCTCATAGGGAGATGCAGCAAGGATTCATGCTCAGGGCTTTCCTCCTTTTCTCATAAGCCTCTAGTCTTATGAGGAGTTTATCTAATCCTAGTCATCTCCCAAAGACCTCCAAATAGCATCAACATGTGAATTTGGAAATTGTTTCCAATACATGAAACCTGGGACACATTCAAACCACAGCATCACCCAAACAAAGCTCATCCCCATCCCTCTCCACTCTTCCCATCAGGACATCCTCAATATAACATGAAAAGTCAGTTAGTTCTGAGGATCATAACAAATTCTGTGCTTTCATTTTTTTTTTTTTTTTGGTTTGTCTTTTTAACTTATAGGAGTTGTCCTTATGCTATGGTCTCAAAGTTTGTGTCTCCTCAAATTTCACGTATTGGATCCCTCACCCCAAATGTGATGTCATTAGGAGGTGAGGTCTTGGAAGGTGATTAGGTCATGAGGATGTAACCTTCATGAATGAAAGAAGCAGCAGAGATAGTCCCTGCCCCTTCTGCCATGAGATGGAACAGCAAAAAAGATGACCACATATAAACAGAAGGAAAGTCCTCACCAGATGGCTTTGAATCTGTTGGCAGCTCCATCTTGAACTCCCCAACATCCAGAACTGTGAGAAATAATTTTCTGTCATTTAGTCAGCCATGCAATCTATCGCTATTTTGTTATAGCATCCTGCATGAGCTGAGATGCCTTACTAAAAATTCAAAGTATCCCTGGTGTGTTTAGAAATGATATAAAAGAAATATGACAAGGGAAGTCACCAAAACCAAGCTTTCCTTCTTGATAAACTTGCTTATGGCCATCTGTGCCCCTGTATATCTAAATAATACCAAGAACATAATTCTAGCAGCGTAATTTTAATTTTTACAGAAATAGCATGTACTATTATTTCAGCTATGAGAATGGTGTTATATTGGTCTTGACACTACTTTATCAACACCTAGTTAACAAACTTTATTGAACACTTTCTATGTATGCCTAGAGCTAAGCTATGTGCATGTGAATTAGCAACAAATAATCAGTGTCTCCCTCCTCTCCCCAAAGAGTTTACACTGTAATGAAGGAGATTTTAAGTTCCAAATAAATCATAGTAACTATAAAACAGTAATTATAAAATCACAGAATTTTTTAAAAGAGAGAGGGACAGTGAGAGACAGAAAGAATCAAGTTTATTTAATTCTTTTTTTAAGAAGGACAGAGAAAGAGAGAGAGTGAATCAATTTCATTTAGTTTATCATGTGGCTTTCAGTTCTCCAAGACTTTGTTGTGTATGTGGTGCTGGGGTTTGAACTAGCGTACTCACGCATGCCAGGCAAGTGCCGCAACCACTGAGCCACCACTCCAGCCCCAAATTTATTTAGTTTTTCACGTAGCTTTCGTTGTTCCAACACTTCATTGTGTATGTGGTGCTGGGGCTTGAACTCGCATCCTCATGCATGCCAGGCAAATGCCAGAACCACTGAGCCACTGCTCCAGCCCCAAACAGAATTGTTTAATCACATTAATTGCAAAACTGAAATCTGTAGTGTTTTGAAAAAAAAAGTTTGCTAAGATTATAACAATAACAATAATAAAATGCCCTACTTTTTATTAGACATTAGAGTTATGCATAGCAGTTGAGTTCATTTTGACAATCATACATGCATGGAATTTGATTTACTCCATTTCAGCTTTGGTCCCCCCATCCCATTCCCTCTCCTCCTCTCTACCCCTATTTTCCTTATTGTAGTCTACTGATGCCCCCTTTGCTTATTTTTTTTACATTTGATTGATGTTTTCTGCATATATATAAAAGTGGAATTCCCTGTGGTATATTTATATATATCCATAGCATGATTTTGTTAAAATCATTCTGCAATTGTTTCCCTTTCCTCTCCCTCCTCCCTCCCCCTGCATCTTCTTCTACTCCACTGATCTTCCCTCTATTTTATGATATCTGGTCTCCCACTTTTTTTCTCTTATTTTACTCTAACTTCCACATATAGGGAAAACATTTGACCCTTGATGTTTTGATTCTGGTTTATTTCACTTAGCATTATATTCTCCATTTCCATTCTTTTACCAAAAAACACCATAATTTAATTCTTTATGGTTGAGTAAAAATGCTATTATGTATATAGACCACATTTTCTCAATCCATTCATCTATTGATGGGCATCTGAGCTGCTTCCAAAATTTGAGTATTGTAAATTGTGTTGCCATAAACATTGATGCACCTGTATTGCTATTGTATTCTGATTTTAGTTCTGTTGGATAAATAATCAGGAATTGTATAGAAATGGTCATGTTGTGGCTCCATTCCTTGTTTTTGCTTTTTTATTTTATTACATTTTTACCATGGATCTATAGTTACACATAGTGATTGGGTTCATCTCAAAAACTCACGCAGGGAAGTCAATTTCAGTTCATGATACCCCCTGTTCCCTCCTCCTTCCTCTCCTCCCCAGTTTTCCTTCCTCTACTCTACTAGACTTCCTGAAAGAGAAATACTGAGAGAGCAACTGTGCCAGGCCTCAGGTGGCACAGGGTTGGGGTGAGCTGCATGCTCATGGACATTCATGTGACAGCTCAGGTGGAGGGAAGACTCAAAGGAAAGCTCACATCACAAATTCCAACAGTCCCTCTGATGAAGTTCATGTGGAGCAAAGGACCACTGATTCTGCCTTGGAGCATAGAAATGTGGGTGCTCTGTTTGAAAATGTCATGAGCTTATAAAATATAAATATTCCTACCACCAGTGTCACCCCGTCCTAGAGTCGTCACCAATCACCAACTAGCATCCTGCCTGGTGACCCTCCAAAAATTCTCTCTGGGCAAAATGCTGAGCTTGGCAGTTCTGGCTTGGGGTTCTTCTGTGCTTACAGTCAGACACCAGTTGGAGCTGCTGTCACCTATGCTTGATTGAGCTAGATGTGGAAGACGGCTCTCTCACATGGCATGCTCTTTGTGTAGCCGTTGTCTGGGAATGAGCTGGGCTATTAGCCTGGTGCCCACACATCTCCCTAGTGTAGTAATCTCAATGTGGTTACACATCCTACATGGCAGTTGGTTCCCACCAGGGTCCTCTGAGTTTCTAGACCTAGAACAATAAAACCTAATCGTCCAGCTGGGTGCAGTAATGCGTGCCTACAATCCCAGCAACCCGGGGGCTGAGGCAGGAGGATGGCAAGTTCAAAGCCAGTCTCAGGAACTTAGCAAGGTCTTAACAACTAGTGAGACTCTGTCTCAAAATATAATAACAAAGATAGGCTGGGGAAGCTCAGTGGTTAAACACCTCTCAGTTCAATCCCTGGTACCAAAAAAAAAAAAAAAAAAAAGGTAAAAAGGTGGGGTGGTTGCATACAATGAATACAGTCCTTCATCAAAGGCAGAATTCTGCAAAAGGTAAGTTGCAGAATCAAAATAAGTGTATTTTCTACAAAATGCAAGAAAATGTACTCCAAGGTTTCAAAACCCTGAAGTAGGAAGAAAAAGATTCATATTCATATTAAGAGGAAAAATAGATAGATCTGCCTACTTGTTTGACTAGAAAGGCTTTTATGCATCAATAAAATGCTGGTTTGTCAACATTATGTGGCATGCAGGCCCATAAAGAACAGTTGCCGAAAGTCTTTGCACATTCAGATTAAAATAAAACTGCTGAACAAAAGCTATATTATACATGGCCCTAAACTTGAATAGCTAGCAGGGGTTTTAGATGAGTATTTTTAGTGGCACACACTGAGAATATACCTATCTCTGGTTCAGTGCTTATTGAAAAGACAGAAGTTTTTATGAGCAAATGTATTTGAGCTGTGTGCATTCTCTAAAGGATTACTTTGTACTTTCAAGTGCATTGACTTCACATCTAGAAGCCAGAGGTGTCTGTCAGAAAACAATAACGTGATCAGAAAGTAAGAACATGACTTAATGCTTTCATTTTAAAAACGTAATTTCTGAAAGTCGCATCAGAACTACTCAGAGAAACTGAGGCCACAGTGAGCTTTGGAGAGAGCATCACATTGTCCTCGATCTAGTTCACAGCTCAGAAATTTAAACAATCCTCAACTGAAATTATTCTAGCCACAAGATGAAAAAACACAATTTTTAAAAAGCAAAGTTAAAAAAAATACAAAATAATACATGTGTAATATCACCTATTATCCATAGTGGTACTGACCACTCTGGGACTCTTAAAAGCCTGTGTACTTCCTACTCCATGGCTTCTTACCACTGGCCTCCATGATGCTCCACTCACCTTGTGCTCCAGCATGGCACCTTCTGCATATGATCCAAGAGGCTATAGTGCCTCAGCAAATGATCTGGTAGGTGTCTGAGCATTTCGGGATCTAGTAGCATATAGATAAATATATCAAAGAGTCTTCTGCTATGGTCTGAATGTACGTATCTCCACCAAACTCATATACTGAAATCTTAATTCCCAAGGGCAGTGTAAGGAGGGGGCCTACAGAGATAATTAAGTAATGAAAGCAGAACCCACATGAATGAAGTTGGTGTCCTTATAAAACAGGCCTGCAGTCAGGTGCAGTGGCACACATCGGTAAACCCAGCAGCTCAGAAGGCTGAGGCAGGAGGATCTCAAGTTCTATGCCAGCCTCAGCAACTTAGTGATGCCCAAAGCAACTTAACAAGACCCTGCTCAAAAAAAAAAAAAAATATATATATATATATAGGGATGTGGCTCAGTGGTTAAGAACCCCTGGGTTCAATCCCTGGTATTAAAAAAAATAGATTGGCAAGATTTCCCTTGCCCCACGTGCTATATGAGGATACAGCAAAAAGATTGTCCTAACCATCATCTGATACTCAACAAAGGTGCTAAAAACATTCATTGTAGAAAAGAGATCCTTTTAAAAAAATGGTACTGGGAAAAGTACATATTCATATGTAGAAGAATGAAACTTGACCCCTATCTCTCACCCTGCATCAAAGTCAACTCCAAGTGGATCAAAGACCTAGGAATTAGACCAGCTAGAAGAAAATGTACGCTCAACATGCCAACATATTGGCACAGGAACCAACTTCCTTATCAAGACCCCTAAGGCACAAGAAATAAAATCAAGAATCAATAAGTAAGAAGACATCAAATTTAAAAGCTTCCATAAAGCAAAGATAACAATAGAGTGTGAAGAGAGAGCCTACAGAATGGGAGAAGATCTTTGCCACCTACTTGTCAGAAAGGGACTGATAAGCAGAATATATAAAGAACTCAAAAAACTTAACAATAAAAACCCCAATTATTAAATAGGCAAAAGAACCAAAAAGATACTTCTGAAAAGAAGTACAAATGGCCAACAAATATATTTAAAAACATTCACCATCTCAAGCCATCAGGGAAAATCTACATTGAGATTTCATCTCACTCCAGCCAGAATGGCAATTATCAAGAATACAAGTAATAGGGTCTGGAGCAGTTGCTGAGTGGTTATGGTGCTTGTCTGGAATGCACAACAATGCAGGTTTGAACCCCAGCACCACGTACACAACAATGTGTCAGAGCAATGAAAACCAGATGAAAAACTAAATAAAATGATTAATGATTCATTCTCTCTCTCTCTCTCTCTCTCTCTCTCACTGTCCCTTTCTCTTAAAAAAAAGAATACAATTAATAATAAAAGTTGGTTAGGATGCGGGGGAAAACATAAATTGAGATGCTGCTGGTGGGATTGCAAATTAGTGCAATCACTCTGGAAAGCGGTGTGGCGAATCCTCAAAAAACTAGGAATGGAGCCACCATATGACCCAGCTACTCCACTCCTCAGTATTTATCCAAAAGATCTAAAATCAGCATCCTGTAGGGATGTAGTCACATCAATGTTTACACCAGCACAATTCACAACAAAGCCATGGAACCAACCTAGATGCCCTTCAACAGATGAGTGGATGAAGAAAATGCCGAATATACACAATGAAGTTTTACTGAGCCATAAAGAAGACTGAAATTATGGCATTTGCTGGAACTAGAGACCATCTCATGCTAAGTGAAATAAACCAGACCCAGAAAGTCAAAAGTCCAATGTTTACTCTGATAAACTAAAATAAGGTTGGGGGAGAGATGGGGGGGGGATTCTATGAAAATAGAAGAACAATAAATGGAGGAGATGCTAAGGGAATTGAGGGGAGGGAAGAGGGACCAGAGAAGTGAAGAATGGTATAATGAATCTGATTTAACTCTCTGTACTTATATGAGTATACTACAGTGAATCTCACCTTTGTGGATATGCACAAGGCACTAATTTAAACAAAAACTATAAGTACATAGCAGAAAGATCAGCAGAGTAGAGGGAGAAGAAGAGGGAAGGGAAATACTAGGAACTGAAGTAGAGCTATTTATACTCTATGCTTGTATGAGTATATCAAAATGGACCCTAATATTATATATAAGTAAAATGAACTAATAAAAAATGGTCATCTCTGATTCAGGAGGCTTACCCTCACCAGACATTGAATGGGCCAACATTGAAATCACAGCCTTGAGAACTGTGAGAAATACATTTCTGTGTTTTATAAATCACACAATCCTTGGCATTTTGTCACATAGCTGTTGGAAAGGACCGAGACACACTAATAGAGGAAAATTCATGCCGAGGAGTGCTCTGCCATCTTCCTAAACTGCCAGTGCCATTGTAGCACACAGGTCACAGCAAAATGTGCCCACCCAGGGGTCTTCAAGAGGAAACTGACCAAATTCAAAAGTACTAGAATGTTAGATTTCTTTGCATGTAAATGATGAAATTTACATTGTTGATTATTCCTGGAATTTATTTAAAATCATATAAAGCACTGGACACAGAAGGCCAGAAATCTGGAACTGCATTTCAACTCTTTTCCTAACTCTGATTTCAGGGAAATCAAGACCTTCTCTGTCTCTTAGTTTCTTGTTATGGGATAGATGATTTTTTGGTGTCTTCTAGTTCTAAAATTATATTGTAACATGAAGCAGAAAAAGACTCTCTTGGCTGTCAGGATAAAGAAGCATCTTTTGCTGAAGAAACTGAAAGCTTTGGAATAAAGCTTTACAAAAACACATTGCACATTAGCAAAAGAAACACACTGGCACCAACTAATTAATCCAATTTCAACACAGATTTCAGAATACTTCAGTTTTTCCATCTCACCCATATGCATAATACAAGTAAGACTGGGAAAGTAAGCTAAAAACTCCTACCATGTAAAAATGGTATGGATGGTAAAGATAAGATAAAACTAATAATTTGCAAGCATTTACTGTTCACCACCTCTTTAATCAACAATTATATTCTATTTCTTTTCTGCAGACTAATAATTTTCAAGTTTTTCAGCAATTGGCTCATAACAAATATCAATATTTTAAAGTGTTTTTTCAACTAAGGATTTTTAAACTAATTTTCAAGCATTTAGTACTCATTGTACCCTTTAATCAACAAATCGTGCCCAGACTTCTTTTGTATACTGGTTGCACTGTGTGCTGAGAATAAACAGTAATCACATGTTGACGTTTGGTTAAGCCAAAATATTCATTTTCCTCTCCCATAAGTAAATTTTATTTTTGTTTTTCACTTTTTTAAAAGAGTGAGAGAAAGGGAATCAATTTTACTTATTTTTTCATCTGCCCTTCATTTCTCTGACATTTGGTTGTACATGTGGTGCTGGGGTTCGAACCTGGGTTCTTGAGCATGCCAGGTAAGTGATTTAACCACTGAGCCACCACTCCAGCCCCTATTTTTCATTTTTTAAACTGTTAGTTTGACTTGAAGTTATGGCTATGATGTTTTGGAATCTCCTTTTATTATTTCTCATTTTGCGTTAGATTTTTATACAGTAGCTTTTCTTCACTACTTCATAGCGTTGCCCTGAGCTCCAGAGGGAGAAATTTGCAAAACTGGAATTTAAGAAGAAAGAGAGATGACCCCCCTCTGAGTATCCCTAAAGCAGAGGTCCAAACAGACAAAGCAGGTTTCTGGGAAGCTTATAACTGAAGGATCGGACCAGTGTTGGCCAAACTTTCTTCTTTCTTCAAAGATGCTACAGACCTGGGATTTTATGCAAAATCCGTAACTTGTGGAAGGGCTGAAAGTTGAGGAACATTCCAGAAATGGACCCAACAGATGGGCATTCTTTTTTTTTTTTTTAAGAGAGAAGGACAGTGAGAGAGAGACAGAGAAAATCAATTTTTATTTAGTTTTTCACATGGCTTTCGTTGCTCTGACACTTAGTTGTGTACGCGGGTGCTGGGGTTTGAACCTGTGTACTTGAGCATGCTGGGCAAGCGTGGTAACCATCGAGCCACTGCTCCCAGCCCCCAGATGGCCATTCTTAACAATGTCAGCCTGAGTTTCATTCATTTCAAGTGTAAAGCCAGTACTACTTAACACTAACGGTGGTGGTCAAATGATCATTCCAAGAGGAAAATTTTAAATGGCATTGTTTTCTTTCAAGGTTTGAACAGCAACTAGTTATCCTTATGTTAAAATAAATATCCAATTGGACAGAATTGCATGTCTTGATCTTCCATTTTAGATAAAAGGTAGATTTGTATGTATTTGTGATCATATTATTTAACATCATATAATTAAATTTCAGAAGCAAATTATTTAGTAGAAAGGAAATATTCTGGCTTATAGAAAGAATTATAAGTCATTGTTCTGTTCTAAACATCAAATAAAAGAAAGTGCAGAATCACCCAAGAATGTGACCAGATGACCTGAGCAGTAATGACCTTGAAGCAAATTTTGTAGAAATAACTCATGGGATCAGGGACAACTGAAAGAGAACGTGGCTCTGAAACACCACCAGATGGCAGGAGAGGAGAAAGAATCCCAAACCTGACGGATGATTACTTTGCATGCCAGAGGGTGAAAATTTTTAAGTAAATATTTGTTTGGGAAACCATCAATTTAATATTTCCTCTTCTCCACCTGTTTTGAGGGCATATACAATCTCCAACATTTTAACTCAGGAGTTCAGGACTCTGTGCAAAACCCTTATAGTGGAAAGCTAATACATCTCTTAACTAAAATTTGGCTTATGGAAAATGCCAGTAGGTATCAAACTATAGGTCACAGGGGCCTCAGAGTCTGCCTTCTAATCCTGGATCTACCATTAATTACAAATCTCGTGACCTACTGCAATTTCTTCTTCCTTCCTTTCTCTCTTCTCTTCTCGTCCTTTTTTTTAAATTTTATTTATTTTATTTTATTTTATTTATTTATTTATTTATTTATTTATTTTTTTGGTCAAAAGCATCAAATACTGCCCAATACTCAAGAGCTTGGAATTTTGAAAACCAAAAGTACCCTCTGAATGCTTTTCAAACTTTTTCTTTTTTTTTAGGCGATAGTTAACAAGATCTGTGTGCAAGATGTGTGGATTGGTGGGCCCTCGAGCAGGTCTGCCACATTGTCCAGCTCCAGGGTCCCCTCTGCCTTACAATTTGTGCGGAGAACAACCTCAACTATGCCTTGAACCTTGCAGACAGAAGCACTCAGTGGCTCTGCCCTGTTGAACTATAGGTCCAAGAACTTTATGATCCATAGATTCTTTGAAAGTATTTAAAACAGCCTTGAATTGTAATTTCTTCACAATTTCCCTGGACAGGTTTTCTCCCTGAAAGGCATCTGTGTGTACGTTTGCATGTACAAGGCACATTATGTTATATTTCATTGTTGTGTTATGTTACCTGGACTCCCAAAAATCATAATTTCTGGGTTCAAATTCTTCTTTAACCCATACTTAGCTGTGTGGTTAAGGGTTTCATAAACCCTGTGTGCCTCTTATTCATAAAGTGGACTTAATAATAATTTCTATGATGTAAAGTTGTGAGTAGGGCTTTTTTAAGAGAGAGGGACAGTGAGAGAGAGAGAAAGAATCATTTTTATTTAGTTTTTCATGTGGCTTCCGTTGCTTTGACACTTCATTGTGTACGTGGTGCTAGGGTTTGTACTGGTGTCCTCACACATACCAGGCAAGCCAACGCTCCAGCCCCATGCAGGCCTGTCTTTTTTTTTTTTTTTTTTTTTTTTTAAGAGAGAGGAACAGTGAGAGGAGAGAGAGAGAGAGAGGGAATCGATTTTTTATTTTAGTTTTTCATGTGGCTTTCATTGCTCCAGGAGTTCATTTCGTACATGGTGCTAGGGTTCGAATGCACGAACTCCTGCATACTGAGCCACCGCTCCAGTCCCCAAGTAGGGCTATTTTAAGACAGTCATAGACGCTAGGCACTTTGGGAATGCTACCTTATAAAACAGTAAGCATGTTTTTTTAAACTCTTGCATTTCTTATTAGATATAAGCAGCCATTTTAAAAATATTTAAGGGAATTTCATTATTATTTTATTGTCAAAATAATGAATATTAACTTCAATTTTTCTTTTTTTCTTTTGCATTTGGGAGCCAATATATGTTTTGCACCCTCAACCATTTCTATATTTTGCTGCAGAGCCATCGACCCCAGACACTGTGCCCGTAGGGGTAACAGATGAGACATCGCTCACTGTGAAGTTTAAATGAGATAATCCACGTGAAGGGCTTCAAACTGTGCTGACCCACAAAAAGCTTTCAACAGATGTCAGCTGGGATCATTTGTCATCCTTGCTCCGTAACTTCTGAGGACATCGTGCAGCACAAGAAAAGACTAACCAGAACCAGGATGCTCTGGCTAATGGTTCTCAATTCTGGCCACATATTTGAGTCCCTGCAGATTTACAAATCCTGATACCCAGGCCACTTGACAAGGCAATCACAGCAGAGTCTGGGGCTGGGACTGGGACATCTAATGCTCTGCAGGTGATTTCAATGTGCAAAGTGGCTGTCACTAAGCTAAACAGAGAGGTGGACATTCTGTAATTGATGATTGTGTCCAGAATAATCAAAATGTTTTCTTTAAAGCAATGGTTCTCAAAGTATAATCCTTAGACCAGGAGTATTGACATCACTAAGGAATTTGCCAGAAAAGCAGATTCCCCAAAATCCCTAAATCTGAAATTCTGGGGTCCCACATACCTTGCTTTTTTTTTTTTAAGAGAGAGAGGGACAGCAAGAGAGAGAGAGAACTTTTTTTTTTTATTTAGTTTTTCATGCAGCCTTCATCACTCAAACACTTTGTTGTATACATGGTGCTGCGGCTCGAACCCACGCAATCACACATGCCAGGCAAGCGCTGTATATGCTGAGCCACTGCTATTAAAAGACCTTCTAATGCACACATAATTTTGAGAATTACTACTTCAAAGAAACATATCTGTGTGTCTGTGTGTGTGTGTGTTAACTCCCAGGACCTCATAATCAACTTTAAAATCCAAGGGCAAGACAATTTGTAAATGATCCATATTATTTGAATCCCAGTTCACAGTTTCCTCTTCTTCAAATGATTGACAGGCAGAATATTAAGACCTCCACCTCACTCCATCAGCTTAGGTAGCAAATGGACTGACTTGTCGAAATTGTCTTTCCTCCTGTATATCTTGGTAAAGGCACCCAGCCATACACTGAATCTTCTCAGGAGCTGAGGGTGTGAGGAATTCTTTCTCCTCTCTCCAGGACCTTTTATTTCTACAGCCTGTAAATTAATCTCCTTCCACAAACACTCTTTAAAAAGCCTTTCCCAGTTCATTTTTTTTTTCTAGATAACAGGGGTCATGTGCACTTCTTCGAAGCCACTTCTGATTACTTTCCTCCTACCTAAGGACAAAGTATAGCCCAAAGGTGTGCCTGGGCTCAGTCAGTGGGTAGCACTGCCTTGGTCTTTCACACGGGTCTCCTGCGTGGGGTTTTGCCTGCTCCTTGTAATGTTCTGTGTATGCCTTTCTTCTCATGCATATGCTTACCAAATCTGTCTGCGTTTATTTTGCATATACCATATCTCATCAAGTAGCCCTGTTGAAATACCATCTCACTTATCAGCAACTCCAACAGTTCAATGTGTTAGAAGGGCAATCTTCAAAGTACTAAGAAGTCATTTTTTTTTCACGATTTTAAAATTTATTTATTTTTTTATCAGAAGTATAAAGTCATTTTAATCTGGTCTTAACTTAGAAACTCGAAAGCCCTCTTTTCTAGGATGGCGGTGATAACCTGAGTGATGAAGCTGACTGCTTTGTACTTACTTCTGTCCCAGACCGTTCCCAATTTCCAAACTTGTCCCTTCCGGTTTCTAAGGGACTGGCACTATGCCACAGACATCCCTTCCAGCTTACCTTTTCCTCTCTTTTAACTGCGATTAATTACACAACCTGACATAGGGGGTCCTTAAAGCTCCGCTGGAGGTTCTTACAGGCAGCCAGTGAGACCCACCCACCTGCTAAGAAGGCTCCGGCTTCCTAGGAACCGGTCCTGGCGACCGCGCTGCCTGTCGCTCTGCTGCCCTCTGCTGGCTTCGCTCAGCTAAGCTCGGACTCCGGAGGTCTCAGCAGGGCCCAAGACTGCAACAAGAGAACCCTCTGGTTAGGAATGATAAGAAAGGGAGGTTGCGCTCATTTAAGAAATGCAATGTACTGGAAATTTCCTTTTTTACCTCCTTTAAGCTAAATTTTTCACCTGAAACAATATCTGGGCAGAAAATTCTGACTATTTTCTCTAGCCTCTTTTCCTGGCTAAGAGATATTGAACACCCAGTGTGTCAAGAAAGATGACATCTGTTCACAGACATCCCCTGTTGGGAGGGTAAAAGACATGTTTTATGGAGTTCAGAAATCTTCCTGAGCTTGCTGACTGCGCTGGAGAGTGTGTGCGTGTGTGTGTGTGTGTGTGTGTGTGAGAGAGAGAGAGAGAGAGAGAATCAATTTTATTGATTTTTTTCATCTGGTTTTTGTTTTTCCAACACTTAGTTGTGTATGTGGTGCTGGGGTTTGAACCAGGATCCTCACACATGCCAGGCAAGCACTCTACTGCTGAGCCACCACTTCATATCATTTTAATGTTTGAGGATTTCTTTTTCTGTGCATCTAACTATAACTTATGCTGTACACCTTATCAAAACAATAATGGCAATTTTGTTGGTATTTTAAATAGTACTTACTCTGTAATGGTCACAATTGTAGGTAATTTACTTCTTATCTTACAATGATCTTTTGCCCCTATTTTAAAGATGTCTCAGAAGAACGGACTCCCACCCTACTCTGCCCACCCCCCAACGGGAAAAAAAATGAAGAAAGTGAGTATTATGGAGTATTATGGGCTAAATTTTATCTCTCTCAAAATTTATATTTTAGTGCTGGAGCAGTGGCTCAGCAGTTACAGTGCTTGCCTGGCATGTTCGAGGACCCGGGTTCAAACCCCCAGCACCACATACACAACTAGGTGTCAGACAAACAAAGGCCAGATGAAAAAATAAATAAAATTGATTATCTCTCTGTATATATATATATATATATCCACTTAAAAAACTCAGAATGTGATAGTATTTGGAAATAGGTTCTTTAAAGAGGTAATTAAACTAAAATTAACTCATTAAGACAGTCTTAATTCAATTTGACTGGTATCCTTTAATGAAGAGGAAATTTGGACACAGACACATGCAGAGGAGAGATGATGTGAAGACACAGGGAAAAGTCAGTCACCTATGCCCAAGGAAAGAGGTCAGGGTCAGATGCTTCTCCAGGATCCCTGAGCAGGAAGCAGCCTTTCCCACACTTTGGTCTTTGTTTTTTTTTTTTTTTTTTTTTATTAGAAGTATATAGAGATACAGTTGAGGGGAAAACATTATCAAAACAGTAGCAATCAATGTATATAAACTTTGTTATCCAGGGGTAATGCCAAAACATGGATGACCACCTTGGGTTTTACTTGTTGCAGTTTCCCCCAGAAGAACTCATGTGTTAAATGGGTAGCTTGTGGAGGAATGACATCAGCTTCTGGGATGGTTCCCCCATATTCCCAATCTCCAGACTCGTATGAGTTCTTCATACACACTCCACCCTCCCTATTCCCCTCCCTACACCTCCAAGCATCCTAGAGAGCCATCCTCCTATTATTCTGAAAGTCATTCAGTTTGAAGTTTTGTTAGGTTAGCCATCTGCCCTACTGCTTCCTCATAAATTCTAGCATCAACAGATGAGAGAAACCATTCGGCCCTTGAGTCTCTGAGATTGGGAGACTTCACGAAGCATAATTCTATCCATCTCCATCCATTTGATTTCAAAAGCCATAATACCTTCCTCTCTAATGACCGAGTAGTATTCCATTGTATATATGTACCAAAGTTTTTGTATCCACTCGTCGAGTGAGCAACACTACAGCTTATAGGAGTCGGCAGCTACTTCCTTAACAAAACTCCTATGGCTCATGCTGTAAAATCAAGAATAAACGAATGGGATGCAATTAAACTAAAAAGTTTCTGCACAGCTAAAGATCTAGTCAAGAGCATCAAGAGAGAACCTACAGAATGGGAGAAAACCTTTGCCTGCTACACCTTGGACAGAGGGCTAATATCCAGAATATACAGGGAACTAAAGAAACTAAACACCAAACTCACAAATAATCCAATCAATAATGGGCTAAAGAACTCAAAAGGAATTCTCTCCAGTGGAAGTCCAGAAGGCCCATAAATACATGAGAAAATGCTCTACATCATTAGCTATAAGGGAAATGCAAATCAAAACTTCCATGAGATACCACCTCACTCCTGTTAAGAGTGGCAAAAATGAAGAATACAAACAACGACAGATGCTGGAGGGGGTGTGGGAAAAGAGGAACACTGTTACACTGCTGGTGGGACTGCAAACTGGTTCAGCCACTATGGAAAGCTGTATGGAGAATCCTCAAAAAATTAAGGATGGAACCACCTTACGACCCAGCTATCCCACTCCTGGGAATTTTCCCAAAAGAGTTAGAATCAGCGTATTATAGCATTGTGGCTTCCTCAATGTTTATAGCAGCTCTATTTACTATAGCTAGACTATGGAACCAACCCAGATGCCCCTCACTTTGGTCTTCATTTGGTCTTCTGGTCTCCAAAACTATGAGAAAACAAATTTCTGTTGTTAAAGTCACTGAGTCTGTGGTACTTTGTTACAGTATCTCTAGCAAACTCATACAGAGACAGACTCAAGATTTGAACTCAGGCCTGGCTAATTCCAAATCTTTGCTCACTCAATCCCAAGATTTAATCCTCAAAAACTATAAACTATTATAAGCCACTACCATAGATGAGCGCAAACTAAAATTCTCATCCATAATAATGTGTCCTTATTTTCACCTTTCATATAATTACTTTTTGCATTTCAACTGCCAAGAACAGTCTTCCTTGGGTGAAATTACATTTATAGAGCACTTCACAATATACCTTTATATATTTTTTAGTTCTAGATTTTTCCATTTCTGTCCTGGCTATAAAATTCCCTCTCAATGCTTGAATTTCATCTCCCTCCAGGTCCAATTCAATCTAAAATTGTTTTCATTCATCCTCCTAAGAACATAAACATGCCCTGTTTCTTAACTCTATTATCTGATTTGGCTTTCTTGGTTACATTTTCAATATTCTTCCCTATTCATGAGAATTTTGAAGAGCCACATATTTTTCATCTAAAAAAAAAAAAAAGATAACCCTGTTTTAGCTAACATTTCCCCAGTAAACAACTAGATAATCCAAATTGCCCCTATGGCTAAGCCCTGTGATTAGCTAATTATTTCACAAGTTCCGAAAAGGATTCATTTATTGTTTGTTAATTTGGAAATTTGCCTTTATCTCCTTTTTATGTAACAAGCTCCTTGCTTAATTCCACTCTAAGGTAGCAAAAAAAAAAAAAAAATAGTGCCTACTGTTTGATCATTTTTACCACTGTGAATGGAATAACAACTACACATTTTTGGATTCCACTTCCTTCAACTTGCCCCTCTTTTGTTTACACACTTTGTTTTTAAAAACGTTTATGTTAATGCCTTTTCAGCATTTTGAGGCCAGCAGGCAGGATTTATAGATCATATTCCTGTTGTAACATCACAACGAAAATCCCACAAAAGTTCCCTGGGGCCGTACAGCCCACCTGAGGTTTTCCTATGACTCAGAAAATTGAGACTGTCTGTGAATCATGTAGTCTGGGCAACCACAGGACCAATCGCACTCCTCAACTGCTGAGGATAAACATTTGTATATAGATACATATTTTTGCACAACTAAGCAGGATTTTCTGGAGGCTTCTGAATGAGTAGGGTCCTGGGGTTCCTTCGGAAATACAGCCAGCAACCCACATGCTTGTGGGTTGAGAACCCCAGAGAAGGTTTAAGTTGCTCCTTAGGGGCTCCTATGTATATAACTCAAGCCTCTTAGTTGGAGAAAATGGAAAGTGACTCTGGATGACAGAAGCAGAACATATAGGTATCTTCAAGAATTACCACCAAGCTCAGGGAACTGGGCTCAGAAGACAGCAGAGCACAGGGAAGGCAGGGAGTAGCCATGCTGTGCCTTGGTACAGATTTGGTGCAGAGAGGACAGCACTTTTATATCCACAATAACTAAATGCTAGAATGGCTTCGAAAAATCAGATGCCGCTTAATGCAAAGTGTTTTCTTCTCTGCTTGTGGTTTCTTTGCATCTCTACCAACAGTCTCAAATCAAATCCAGGCCGTGCATGTATGACTGACCAAACTTAAGACAGGCACCTGCTCCTCAGCTGCTAGTTTTACTAGGTAGTTGAATATCCAGAACTTAAAAATTCTAAGTAGAAATAGTCCCTGCCCAATTCCAGGACTCAAAAAATAGAGAAGGACTTCCCAAATATAAGAGCAAGAGTTTGGATACTACACAACAAACAGAAAGTACAGATGTCCTCTACAGCCCAGCCCTCTAGTTGACTAATACCCTACATTATGAAATTGCTCCTAGCTAGTGTAATGCATTTACCCCCAGACAGATCTACAACCTTTAATCTGAAAATTTGAAATAAAAAATGTTCCCAAATCCCAAACTTATAGAGTACCACCTGAAAATTTTTTGGATTTTGAAACATTTCAGATTTAATATTTTTGAATTAAGGATATTCAACAAATAGCATATGTGAATATTCCAAAATCCTAAAAATTCTGTGATTTAAAATATTTCTGGTCCCAAGCATTTCAGATAAGGAATACTCAACTTTTATTTCTAAAATTCACCCTTGCCAAAGGGACAAAACTTAAAAAATCTCATTATTTTGTGCATCCTACTTCAGTTTAGGATCGGTGGGTGATGTAGTTCTTTTGATTTTTGTCATGACCCTGTTTCCATATTCCTTTCTGGACTCAACAAGAAATAATTTCCAACACACGGTACATAACACAATAGCATCAAGACATGAAAAGAGAATTAAATTGTAAGTAGAATAAATTTAAAAGCTAGGTTAAGTAATTGTATACACATCACTGCAAGAAAGGAAGGATGCCTAGAAATGGTAGGGTTATGGTACTCATTCATGACTGCTCACTTGCCATAGGTGATGTTTATGATTTCTTTCTGCTGGTCTCCATTGCAAATTAGCTTGACTTCAGCTGATCAGAGTTCTTTAATTGATACGATGGCCTGACCTCCATTTCTAAGGGTTTGAGACATCAAAGGAATTATCCCAGTATCTTACTCAGGACCCTCCCTGTCCTCATTGTATAATAGAACCCATTTCTCCTTGATGCCCAATATCAATTATCAAAGCCAATGCTGTAATCCATTTCGACCTGTTCACCCAAAGGCAAAAAGATCCCAAAATGGCCAGGTGGCTCTCTCAGTCCACAATTCAAGGAAAGCACTGTTGTGTAGAAAAATTTGTTTCTAGAATGCTCCAACACCTGAACCAGCAACTCCTTCCTAGATCAGGAAAATGAAGCATATTTTTTTCCAACTGATTCATCAGAGTAATGGGCATACCCTCATTTCTTAGCCCTTGAGCCCTTATGTAACCAATCAAGAACAAATCAAACTGCACCCTGTGTGTACAGGTCATTCATTCAGAGTCTATGCACATCTTACAAGACAGCACCCAGATATCATTCAGCCTCCCAGTTGGTGCCATAACAGAGTTTTCAACAAACCATTCCACCACTCTGTAGAAGGGACATTTACCATACAGGGAACAGAGCACATGATCAAACCAGTAAATCCATGAGCCCATTGCTCTACATTTTTGCTGTAAGCCCCCTACTCATATGCAGTGTCACAGACTGAGACCACTCAGGCAGTCCTGCATGGTGGTGCTGAGAGAAGGAGGTGAGACAGACCTACATCCACGAGAGTTTACTCCCTTCTGTGACCAAAAGGAAGTAGGGGCAGATGATATAAATTGTCGGATCTACAGGGAAAAACCAAAAGGAACTCCCTGGACAGAACATTCCTGAGATTGGAAGCAATAAACCAACCTTTAACATTAAAACTGTGTAACTTCAGACAAAAGGAAGCAAGGTCTTGGAATTTGGGGTTCCTGGAATATGTTGTTTCTTTTCATGTTTTTCCTGAGAATGGGACTTAGAAACAAGTAAATGATCTGTTTATTTATTTATTTAACAATTCCTCATAGATTGTTCAACACATGTAAAATAAACGTGTGTGAGTGTGTGTGTGTGTGTGTGTGTGTGTGTGTGTGTATGTAAAAGGAGTTCAAGAAGACTGGTTTGCCACTAGAAGGGAAAAATGTATGCAATTTGCATATAATTAGTACCTGAGTAGGTGTGAATGAGACAGCCTAGAGAGCAGGAATAGGGGAGTAGACATTTCTTTGAGGAAATACAACATTTAATGAGATTAATAGACCTCTGTGATCTTCCATTGTCCCCAGGAAACATCAAACTTTATGTAAGAAATGAAACCTTAGTTATAAGCATGGATAATATTGTATATTATGAAAAAGTAACACAATGAGGTTATATCATGGGTAATGAAGAAATGTGGCACATAGAAAAATGAAGGCTGAAATAATCCTCGGGGTCTCCAGGACTAACCCAGGGAAGGTCAGTCTACTTTGATCTATTTACAGAAAAGTGCTGCCTATGGGGAGCGATTTCTCAGTTTATGATAATTAATAGAAACAATGTTTAAGGATTTCTAACCACATATTCCCCAGTCCTATGTAGCTAGGAGACTGATGGTACAGAGATGGACTTGAAGAAGAGGGACTTCTCACCCTGGAGCCTACAGGAAAGAAGTTGGGACAGGTGCAGGAATGGAAAAACAGGCATCACACAGGGAAGGACAGCAGGGAGGACAGGCGGGGTGACTTATGGTCGTAGCAAGTCCTAATGGACAAGATGGATAGCAGCCAAAGTAGGGGCTTAAGGGAATGAGAAAATAAGTTATTTGACAAGTAAGGGAAATGGGACATTTAGCTGGCAGAGAACAAATAACGAAATATACAGACAACATTGAAGTCTCTATTCAGATAAGTGACTATAAGGTTTAAATAGTATTGCTTTATACAAACTTAAGATAAAACTGCTCAGGTGGTGTTTTTGTTTTTGTTTTATACTTGGGATTGAACTCAGGGATACTTTGCCACTAAGTTACATCCCCAGCTTTTCATTTTTTATTTTGAGACAGGGTCTCACTAAGTTGCTTAGGTCCTCACTAAATTGCTGAGGCTGGCCTTGAACTTGTTTTCCTCCTATTTCAGCCTCCCATGCTGGAATTACAGGCATGTTCCACCACACCAAACTAAGACTACTTTAATAACATTAGCAGTACATTAGCTTATGGTGGTTGTCATCCAAATAATTATTTAAAAAAATTTTTTGAACAACCTTACAAGATTTTAACAAAATAATATAAAATGTGTATATATTCTGGATATTGCAATTATCCCCAGGAGTGCCCCCCCCCCAATTACCTCCCTTATCCCACCCTTCCCCTTCCCACTATTCTCTAAAAAAAATATTAGGTTGTAAAGCATTACATCTTATCTGGATTTAACAAGTAAGATTATTGAACACCTGTAATTTTACTGCGGAACCACTTGCTTTTAGTGATGCAGACAGGCCTCAATTTTTCTCCACTGAACTAAAATAAACAATCTACTACTTTGTGGATCTTCCCTAAATAAATCAGAGAGCTAGAGAAAGGCTGGAAAAAATATCTGTGACATAAATTGACATTGCCATTAACAATCCTCTACCCTCTTTGTCCTCTGTCAACAGCCTGCTCACCTGCAAGCAGGAGTCCAAACATATACGCCAGCAAGCAGGGTCTTCCCATTCAGAAGGAGGGTGAAGCAAAGAGGACGCTGTCAGTGCTTCTTGCCCCCAAAATGAACTTAGGGCTAAGAGACATTTATGATATGTTTACGTGTAGTGGACAGGTAAATAAATATCTGGTCTCCTCCAGCACTGCCCATCTCGACAAGGCAGCATACCTTCCTCCCACAGCCCTGGGTACTGTTCCAGAGCCTCCTGGAACTTTTCTTTTTCTAAGGAAATGTTACTGGTTTCTAAAGCCAGGAATTTTTTCAGAATGTTAATACTGCCTCTTTTTGTAAAATACCCATTAGGCAAGGAATTCATTGATAAACCCATTTTCTAAGTTATTCAAGTGTTATTTTGAGACTGTTAAATAAAAAATCCATTTTGAGATATGCATTTCTCCAAGGAGCTTTACAGGAAATTATTGAATTATATCAGTACACTGTGTTTCTCTACATGTTTTTTCTAGCCAGTCTCTCCATTAGCGAAATCAACTTGAACAGTCGACGAAATATTTCAAGGAGATAGCAGAATTTTAATATTGGCTAATGAAACTAATTTCTTGATTCATCTATTTACCTTTTCCAAGGGCATCCAAGCAAACAGGCTTTCAGAAAAATTAATATGTTGTCTTTCTTTTATTAAATCAACTCTGAGAGATTAGCCAAAAGCATTGCAAAAAAAAAAAAAAAGTCCATTTATACCTTTTAAACCCTGCTGGGCAACCTGACTGAAGCCACTGTTTGGAGCTCATCAAAAAAGCAGCAGCCTGATTAAGATACATATGACCTTGTTGGGAAAATGGGGCTTTATCACTGATTTGCTCTCTGTGAAGGTTTATGCCTCATCTTCCTTTCTGTGGCTTGGTGATTATTTCCATCCTGTGTGGACATTGCCCTTAAGAACTTGCAAATGTTACAGGACCAGCATTATTTTGAATTTTGTATAGAAAGCCTCAGATTATCTCTGTTCCTGCTTCAGCCATTCTTCTTCATATATATTATTCTTAATGACTTAAACTGCAGTGGTTATGATCATGTAATGTTATGTATTTACTATTTATTTTAGAATCGTATGCTAATACTTATTAATAAAAGTAAAAATACATAAAGTATATCTCCACAGCAGTGATCATCATGCCCCCTCCTTTCTCTCCATCTCTCCTGATTTCTGGATTACTTAAAACTGCCTCTGCAGAGACACTGATTCCCTGCACAAAACCTTCCCAGGTTGTGTATGCTGTCGCCCAGCTGCTCTGAGCTTTGCTTCTTATAACTTGAATTTATGAGCCAACTCCAGAGAACTGCCCTTGGCCCACTGGGCTGCTTCACCAAAGAGAATTGGAAGCACACAGAAGTCCACAGGTTCCTGGGGAGAGCCCATGACCCATGACAGGTGGGCAGGAGTAGGTAAAATCAGCCTCCTTCCTTTGAGTCTGGTTGCATTTATTCTCAAAGGCTCCCCTTGGGGCCCGGCTGAGGGTGGGACTTTTCCCTGGAGTGAACCCTTGCTTACCTTTCTCTCTTTCCCTGCCTTGCTTTTTCCACCTCCCTGCAGTTCTCCTCTGACACTTCCTTAATAAATCAGCCACCAAAGAGTTTTCTACTCTCTCTAATATTGCCCTTTATGGTCCTTTTTTATTTTATTTTATTTTATTTTATTTTATTTTATTTTGGTACTGGATATTGAACCCAGGGGCACTTAACCATTGAGCCACATCCCCAGCCCTTTATATTTTTTTATTTTGAGACAGATTCTCACTAAATTGCATCACTTAGGGCATCACTAAGTTGTTGAGGCTGGGTAACCCTTCCAAAATGCAAATCTGTTTGTGACAGTGCTTGGCTCCACACCCTTTTCAGATCCCTGACCAGGGTGCATGCATTTCTTTATGACCCTGGGCTAGGTGACCCTCCACTCTCGTTTCTTCCCACACCTTCATTCCTTTGGACTTTTCTCAGCTGCTTGCATATCCTGTCTTCATTCACCCAATTTTCTCTGTGCCTGTCTCTGTCTCTCTCTTATCCCTAAAGCAGTCTAATCTCTCTGCCTGAAACCATCTTATCCTCTCCTGCCTCTAACTGAATCACTTCTTTTCCTCATGCAAGTTCTTGTCCTTTCTGGGAACCTGTTCGCTCCTTGCCTTAGATCGTCATCGCCTACTCACAAGACTTCACGGAGCTCAGCACACCTTATGCTTAAACCTGCTCTATCGTCTGTCTTTCTTGTCTGAGTGTGAGTTCTATGTGGTGACAGGCACTGGCTGCACCCCAAAACCTAATACAATGCATGGCACAGAGTGGTAACTTTATTAGAATTAGCTGAGTAACTGGAGTGACAGATTGAAAGAGAGGCCACCTTGGCACCTGCAGGGAGAGCCAATCTGTATAGGATGCGCCAAACATAAGAAGATGGAGATTTCATTAGCCAGTATCCACTCACAAAGAACATTACGGGTAATTGGAAGAAACTTAGATATGTGGCTTTAGAGAATGCTGAGCTTTCTGGGTGTCAGTCAGCGCTGATGAATGCTAGGGCTTTTGTTTTGCTGAGGCGAAAGCGCAAGTAGAAGGCCAAAGCTGCCTCACTTGGATGAATGGAAGATAGAGAAGGTAGCAGCAGGGAGTCTTATTTTCCTGTCTTTTTTCTGACAGCATTTAATAAGAGCTGAACAACAACGAAGTATTAGTTTGATTTGTGGGTATCAAAATGATCAGCTTGTTCAGGGACTCACCTATCTCCCTTTATATCTGAACTGCCTTCTCTTCTTCTTTCCTTCAGGTTTCTCTGCTGATTGTGAAATGGGATGGCAGAGATGTAGGAAGGGATTTCTACCAACTTAAGAAAATCCTTTTATGAGAAATTTGATGTGCCTCATATATATAATGATTAACATTTTTTTTGTTATTTGATGTCAGTATTAAGTCTATGGAAGCGACTTAACTTCTGTTTCAGCCTGAGATTCCAAAGCGTCAGCCCAGTGTTGCTAAATAATTCTCCACCGATTTCTCACACTCCTGTATGGCCCAGATCTTCTGCAGGAATGGCGTGTTTGTGGAGCATGCAGCATGGGAAGCTCAGCATGGTGTGTTCTTTTGCAGACATCTGGACACAACCTTGGATAGTAATGATAACGTGCTCTCTTTCTAGGAGATTCACTTCCATTCAGGAGAAGTGTACTCTCTCTATAGGGGAAGGCAAACAGATGTGCCAGCTGCCCCATAAAAGATTAAGGTCTCCAGACTTGAGGATACCCTTCCAGTGAACCACTGCACAGGCAGGTAAACACCTGGCACCTGTCCCATCCTTTTGTGGGGTATGGGGACCTAACAAGAGGATTTTCTCCGGCTGCTCTCTCTACCAAGAGTAAAAAGCTGACTTTGTGGGACTGAAGCAGTGACTCTGTAGTTATGGCACTTGCCTGACATGCGCAAGGGCATGGGTTTGAACCCCAGCACCGCGTGCACAATGAAGTACTGGAGCAATGAAAGCCACATGAAAAACTAAATGGGGTTGATTCATTCCCTCTCTCCCTCTCTCTCACATCCCTGGAAAGAAAAAAAAACTGGCTTTGCACAATTCACAATAGCAAAGTTATGGAACCAACCTGGATGCCCTTCAACAGATAAACAGATAAAGAAAATGTGGTATTACACACTGGAGTATTACTCAGCCATAAAGAAGAATGGCAGTGTGGCATTTACTGGTAAATGGATGGAACTGGAGACTATCGCGCTAAGTGACATAAGCCAGTCCCAAAATGTCAAAGGCAAAATGTTTTCTCTGATATGTGAAAGCTGATCCAAAATGAGAAGAGATGTAATAAAAAGAAGAAAGAGCAGTGGTGTAGATACAGAGGGAAAGAGAGGGAGGAGAGATGGGATAAGGAAAGAAGAGTGGAATGAATCTGAGCTAATTTTCCTGTGTAAGTACATGAATATACCACAGTGAATCTCACCATCATGCACAACCACAGGAAGCTAACTTAAAAAACTAAAAATAAATAGCAGAAAGATCAGCAGAGAAGTAGAGAGAAGGGAACAGGAGGAGGGAGGAGGGCAGGGAAAGGGGAAGAACTGGGGACTGAAATTAGAACAAATTATTGTCCATGCTTTTATAATCGTGTCAAAATGAATCCTATTGTTATGTGCAACTAAAAAGAACTAATAAAAGGGAAGAAAAGCTGGCTGTGTCTGTGACTACCCGAACTCTGGTGTCTCATGTCAGTGAATGTCTATGAAAGATGGCGGAGCGACTCATTAGCTTGCAGTAGGGTGAAATCTCAGAGGCGTCACAGCTTCAGTGTTAACACTCAGTTATCAAAATTCTAAGAAAGTGATTAGGGAGTATTCTGGTGCATTCTCCCAAAACATAACCCTGCCAACCCCCTTTGGTGCTCCGTAGTACAACGAATAGAGTCGCAGTTCTAAAACAGGGTCATGGACTATGAGAAACTAGAGCTGGCCAAGAATCGTCGAGAGTTTGCTCAAGACTTTTTATATGAAAACTGACCGTTTTAGCTTTAGCTTAGCTTTACGTAGACTTAGCTCAGGACTCTTAGATGACGGAGACTAGCGGTGTGAGAATTTACCTTCCCTGACAACAGCTGGATCAGATGTTGTACCATCACCTACTTGCTTTTATTTGCAAGAAATGTGTACATTTTTTTAAAGAGAGAGGGACAGTGAGAGGGAGAGAGAAAAAGAGAGAACCAATTCTATTTAGTTTTTCATGTGGCTTTCATTGCTCCGACACTTGGTTGGGTATGTGGTGCTGGGGTTCAAACCCTTATCCTCGTGCATGCCAGGCAAGCACTGTAACCACTGAGCCACCATTCCAGCCCCTGCATCTTTAAACTTTAAGAGATTATCAAGCATTTATCTCAAGCTATTTTGACAAGAAAATTATGCCCTAATTCCAATGATGTTATTCTGTATCCCCTAAAATGCTTACGTGTTTTGTGGATGACGATATCACTGTTCACAGCCACTGTGCCAGCTTTGAGTTGAGGGAGGAGGACAGGAAGCCTCATCCAGCCCAGGGCATTACACCAGCTGTGACAATTCCTATTTGCCAATCATGTGCCCAGGAATGAATAAGTGATCCATTTGGGGCTAACATGATATCAGGAAAAGCTTACAGAGCTTCATTTCAAATAAAAAGACAGCCTTCTAGGGAGAAGGCTTTTTGCCCTTTCAACAAAGAGCCTTGGATTGTCACAGTCATTTGGGGACAAGAATGAGCACAAAAGCCAACCCAGAAGAGTGGAGGGAGATGAGATGCTGAGCTTTTGATAGTTCTGTGGGGGAGCTGAGCCAGCTCCAACAACCCTTCTCTACCAACTTCTTGCCCTATGAACAAAACAAGCTTTTATTAAAATCACCAAAACCAAGATCAGCTTCTCTGTACTTAGCCACTGAACACACCCAGAACTGATAACAGAGAGCTCATAAAGGAGACAAGTCAGTAAGATACCAACCCTGTAATTAATTTATTGACTTGCCATTTTAAATTTTTAAAGCATTTACATCAGGATCAGGTGGTTTCCTATAGTTATGATCTTTGCTTTTATCATAGCCTATACAAAAAAAAAACTTGATTAAACTCTTGTTTGCAGATTATCAGTGAATATGAAATTAGGCTTTTCAACCATAAAGGTACTTTTTTTATTAACTAGACTCTTATCTCAATCTTCCTTTTGCTTTAGATATTTATTTCCTCTTGTAAAGGTATTTTATACCGAGATATAGAAGTCAACCCAGTCTTTCTAAACAATGAATGAGTTGTAAAATGCATTGATGTTTTCTAACTAGTAATTTTACCAAGGTCATTCAGGGCAATTATTTGACAGTTTCCTCCAGTATACTTTCTTCCTGTAGAAAAAACACAGCCTCAAATTCCTTCTGAAAAAAAAAAAAGGATAAAATTCAAAGCCTCGCTATTCAAGGCAGCTATTACCAATCCATCAAAATTGACACACAACATAAATCTATGTACATCTTGTTTTAATGGTTTAGCAATTATTTTAAACATGGTTATTTAGCTTCATTTTAGTCAGTTAAGGGATAATTTAAGCATAAAACTCTGGTTTCACTTGCCTCATGTCAAGTAGGATAAATATAAAAGCTGACATCTTCATTGATTCTATAATCCTATAGATTCAAATAGTTCCCCAAAATATAACAACCACTAACAGAAAAAAACTACATTATACCATTCATTTATAAATTGATATCAAAAGAAGTCTAGTATTTAAATCTTTTGCTGTAGCAATTACAGATATTTAACTGAAGATATAAATAATTTCACTTGATCCAGGCATGGTTGTAGATGTCTGTAATCCCCACAGCTTGGGAGGCTGAGGTGTGAGGATAGTAAGGTCAAGGACAGCCTCAGCAGCTAAGTGAGGCCGTAAGCAGCTTTGTGAGACTTTGTCTCAAAAAAAAAAAAAAAAAAAAAAAAGTAAAAATAAGAAGGGCTATGGATGTGGCTCCATGGTTAAACATCCCTGGGTTTAATCCCTTGTTAACATTTTTTTCACTTGTATCCACTATTATCATATATGTGTGTGACTGTATGTGATCTTCATGTACAAATATCTATTATACACATACATTTCAGGCTTCTGAAATGACTCAGAAAAAGAAAAAGGCAGAAATGTGTTCTTTAGCCAAAACTTAGAACCTGGCAACCAAAATACAAAACTGACTGATACAGAAGGATGTAGTAGAAAGAGTTTCAGTTTTGCAAACAGAAAATAAAGTGAGTTTGAATTCTAAATCATGATATTTACTTATGGGGTTATAATCAGGCTTGAATAAAATCCTATCACCTCATGAACAAAGCGCCATAGTATGATAGGATCCTAATAAATGTTGGCTCTTTTCTTTTTCCTATTAGAATGGGACTATATGCTCTTGTAGGGTTAGGATTGGGCCCTACTTATTTCTATACCCAGGAACTCTAAATGTAAAATCTGTGTTCACAGTCTTTAGATGTAAAAATCCACAGGCCACTTTGAAATAGCAATAGATCTGTACCTGGCTGGCAAATCATATAAGAAACATTTCCTTCTGGTGAGGCTCTAGCACGGGGCTCACATGCACCTCTGGACTATACTCTGCAGAAGGAGATTTCATGAAAAAAAATTCATTCAGCATGATGACAGTCAGGACAATTTCAGTGTCAGCGTGGTGACTGCTCCTTGCACTACTTAGCTCCCAGAACCTGGTTTACTGTCAGAGCGCATGGCGAATTCCTTCATGGGGCCAAATGAAAAATACCTTTTCTGAGGATTAAAAATCTATACACTGTGCAAATTCTAGAAAATGTACAGTGTACACGTTCTTCACAATATATGAAGAAAAACAGCAAGAAAAAAGTGGATGCAAACTCATAAATAGGTGACTATGGGTTGTGGTGCTGAGTGTGGATCAGGTGGGCTAGAGCTGTGGATCAGTGGGTACCACACTTGCCCAGCATGCGCAAGTATGCGAGTTCTGACCCCAGCACCATGTCCACAATAAAATGTGGAGCAATAAAGACCACGTGAAAAACTCAGTACAATTGATTCTCTCTCTCCCTCTCACTGTCCTGCTGTTGTTCTCTCTTAAGGAAAAAAAAAGCAGATCAGATGCTTTGAGTGGTGCAGATGGTATTATAATACAATAAGGACATAGAAACTGATTACTTTTTCACCTGGCTATCAAGTAACCCCTTGAAAGGGCATGTGTTCTTCGATTTGGATGCTAAACCTAGCGTAAATGCCTGTCCCCGCCTATACAACAGCAAGAAATTTCCATTCCTTTTGCAGCCTGTCCTTGAGAAAGAAGGATAGAGCATCTTAATCCTTCCACCTTTGATCTGGGTCATTCTTGTCATTCACCTTTGGTGTGTGTGTGTGTGTGTGAGAGAGAGAGAGAGAGAGAGAGGAAGAGAGAGAGGGAGAGAGCCAGGGAGATCCTAAAGGACTCCATCGGCCATAAACCTGCAGTGGAGGTTGGGGGCACGCTGCACCTGGCCCCACCTGCCCCCTTCCAGAGAACCTGGTGGGAACTCATCAGCTTTCAAAAGTCATTCTCAGTTTTTTTTTTATTATATGGATATGGAGATACAATTGAGGGGAAAACATTATCAAACATTCAAGAACCAACGTATGTAAACTTAGTTATCCAGGGCTAATGCCATATCATGGATGCCCAGCTTCTGTTCCCCCTGTTGCTGTTTCCCACAGAAGAACTCCTGAGTTAAATGGATATCTCGTGGAGGACAGACATCTCCTTCTGAGATGATTCACCCATATTGCCACCCTCCAGTCTCCTAGGAGTTCTTCCTACACCTCCCCCCTCCCCATCCCCCTCCCTACGCCTCCAAGTATCCTAGGGAGTCATCTCCCTGTCGGGTTGAGAATCATACAATTTGAAGTTATTATTAGCTTGGCCGTCTAACATACTGCTTCCCCATGTATTCTAGTTTCCACAGATGAGAGAAACCATTCAGCCCTTGAGTCTCTGAGATTAGGATACTTCACTGAGCATAATTCTTTCCATCTCCATCCATTTGGCTGCAAAAGCCATAATAACGTCTTCTCTAATGGCTAAGTAGTATTCCATTGTATATATGTACCAAAGTTTTTGTATCCACTCATTGAGTGAGGGACATCTGGGTTGGTTCCATAATCTAGCTATAGTAAATAGAGCTGCTATAAACATTGATGAAGCTGCATCACTATAAAATGCTGATTCTAACGCTTTTGGGAAAATACCCAAGAGTGGGATAGCTGGGTCGTAAGGTGGTTCCATCCTTAATTTTTTGAGGAGTCTCCACACTGCTGTCCATACTGGCTGAACCAGTTTGCAGTCCCACCAGCAGTGTAACAGTGTTCCTCTTTTCCCACAGCCCCTCCAGCATCTGTTGTTGTTAGAATTTCTCATTTTTGCCACTTTAACAGGAGTGAGGTGGTATCTCATTGAAGTTTTGATTTGCATTTCCCTTATAGCTAATGATGTAGAGCATTTTCTCATGTATTTATGGAGTTTCTGAACTTCCAAAGGTGAGAAGTTTCTTTTAAGATCCATAGCCCATTTACTGATTGGATTATTTGTGATTTTGGTGTTTAGTTTCTTGTATATTATGGATGTTAGCCCTCTGTCCAAGGTGTAGCAGGCAAAGGTTTTCTTCCATTCTGTAGGTTCTCTCATGGTGTTCTTGACTAGATCTTTAGCTGTGCAGAAACTTTTTAGTTTAATTGCATCCCATTCATTTATTCTTGACTTTACTGCTTGCGCCATGGGAGTTTTGTTGAGGAAAGCACTGCCGACTCCTCTGTGCTGTAGTGTTGACCCTACTTCTTTTTCTAATAAGTTTAAAGTTGTTGGCTTAATATCCAGATCTTTGACCCATTTAGATTTAATTTTTGTGCAGGATGAAAGATAAGGATCCAGCTTCAGTTGTCTACACATGGCTGTCCAATTTGTCCAACACCATTTGTTGAACAGGCTATCTTTCTTCCACACAATGCTTTTGCCCCCTTTATCAAATATTACATAGTTAAAGATATGGGGGTTCATCTCAGGATCTTCTATTGTATTCCATTGGTCTTCAGTTCTGTTTTGATACCAATACCATGCTGTTTTTCCTACTATAGCTCTGTAGTATAGTTTCAGGTCAGGGATTGAGATACCCCCTACTTCTTCCTTTCTATAGAGTAATGTTTTGGCTAGTCTGGGTCTCCTGTTATTCCATAAGAACTTGAGAATTGCTTTTTCTATATCTGTGAAGAATGCCATTGGTATCTTGATGGGGATTGCATTGAATCTGTATAGGGCTTTGGGTAGAATGGCCATTTTTATTATATTGATTCTGCCTAACCATGAGCATGGAATGTTTTTCCATCTACTCAGGTCTTCTGTAAATTCTTTTTTTAGTGTTTGATAGTTTTCTTTGTAGAGGTTCTTAATATCCTTTGTAAGGTTAATGCCCCAGTATTTAATTTTTTTGGAGGAGATGGTGAATGGGAGAGATTTCCTGATTTCTTCTTCTGCGGATTTGTTGCTGGAGTAAAGGAAAGCTAGTGACTTACTGGAGTTGATCTTGTAGCCAGCTACTTTGCTGAAAACACCTATAAGCTCTAGGAATTTTCTGGCCCATGTTATAGGGTCCTCTAGGTAAAGAATCATGTCATCATTGAAAACAGATAACTTAACTTCCCTTTTTCCTATACGAATACCTTTGATTTCCTTGTCTTGCCTGAGAGCTCTGGCAAGGGTTTCAAGGACTATATTGAACAAGAGTGGGGATAGCGGACAGCCTTGTCTAGTACCTGAATTCAGTGGAAATGCTTTCAGTTTTTCTCCATTGAGGATATGTTGGCTATGGGTCTGTCATAAGTGGATCTGACATAGTTAAAGTATCTTCCCTTGATCCCTATCTTTTCCAAAGTTTTGAGCATAAAGTGGTGTTGAATTTTATCAAGTGCCTTCTCTGCATCAATTGAGATGATTATATGATTTTTGTTTTTAATTCTGTCTATGTGGTGAATTACATTTATTGATTTGTGTATGTTGAACCAGCCTTGTTTTCCTGGAATGAAGCCCACTTGATCATAATGTATTATCTTTTTAATGTGCTTTTGTATCCAATTAGCTAAGATTTTATTAAGGATATTTGCATCAATGTTCCTCAGGGAAATTGGTCTGTAGTTTTCTTTCCTTGACATGTCTTTATTGGGCTTTGGAATCAGTGTAATGTTTGCTTCATAAAAAGTGTTTGGGAGTGTTCCCTCTCTATCAATTTCCTGGAAGAGCTTGTAGAGGATCGGTGTTAGTTCTTCTGCGAAGTCTTGGTAGAATTCAGCCGTATATCCGTCTGGACCTGGGCTTTTCTTTTTTGGGAGAGCTTTGATTGCTGCTTCAATTTCGCTATCTGTGATAGGTTGGTTGAGGTTTTCAATGTCCTCCTGTGTTAAAGAGGGGATGTCTTATATGTCCAAGAACCTGTCCATGTCCTCGAGGTTATCAAACTTGGCAGAGTATAAATTTTCAAAATAGGTTCTGATAATCTTCTGGATCTCGGATCAGTCTGTGGTGATATCCCCATTTTCATCTTTGATTTTGTTGATTTGCTTCATTTCTTTCTTCCTTTTGGTGAGGTTGGCAAAGGGTCTGTCAATTTTGTTGACTCTTTCAAAGAACCAACTCTTAGTTTTGTTAATAGTTTGTATTGTTTTTTTGTTCTCAATTTCGTTGATTTCAGCTCTGATTTTGGTTATTTCCTGTCTTTTGTTAGATTTGGGTTTGGACTGTTCCTCCTTTTGTAGTTGTTTGAGTTGAAGCACAAGGCTATTTATCTGATCTCTTTCTAGATTTGTCATGTATGCACTCAGTGCTATAAATTTACCTCTTAAGAATGCCTTCATACTGTCCCAGAGGTTTCAGTATGTTGTTTCCTCATTCTCATTCACTTCCAAGATTTTCTTAATTTCTACTCTCATTTCCTCTTTTACCCATCCTTCGTTTAAGAGGGAATTATTCAATTTCCAAGTAGTTGAGTAGTTTCTGTTGTTTTTCTTGTTATTGATTGCTAAGATCATAGCATTATGATCTGACAGAATACATGGGATTATGTCCACTTTTTTATATTTGTTAAGATTATCCTGGTGAACTAGGATGTGGTCTATTTTAGAGAAGGATCCATGAACCACTGAGAAGGTAAATTCAGCTATTTTAGGATGTAATATTCTGTAGATGTCTGTTAAGCCCAATTGATTAATAGAGTTGTTCACATTGGATATGTCTTTATTGATTTTTTGCTTTGATGATCTGTCTAGAGTTGATAGTGGTGTGTTGAAGTCCCCCAGAATTATTGTGTTGAGTTCAATGAGGGGATTAATGTCCTTAAGTATTTTTTCCATAAATTTAGGGGGGGTGTAATTTGGGCATAAATGTTAATTAATGTTATATGTTCTTGATGGACTGTCCCTTTTAGTATGATAAAGTGTCCCTCTTTGTTCTTTCTGACTAGTTTTAGTTGGAAATTGATTTTATCAGAAATTAAAATCGCTACACCAGCATGCTTTTTTGGGCCACAGGCCTGGTAGACGTTTTGCCATCCTTTCACTTTCAGCCTGTGTCTATCTTTGAGTGTCGAATGTGTCTCTTGCAGGCAACATATTGTTGGATTTTGCTTTTTGATCCAGTGGGCCAGTCTGTGCCTTTTAATTGGGGCATTGAGACCATTCACATTCAAAGTATGATAAAAGCTTTGTCATATCAATTCTGTTAAAAACATAAAAAGAAAATTTTGTCTTTCTTCCAACATGCTTGATCAAGAATAATTTCTATAAATATTTAAAATAGTTTAACTGGGGATGTAGCTTAGTGCTACAGCGTTTGATGAGCATGTTCGAGGAGGTAGGTTTAATTCCTAGCACAGAAAGAAAAATTTTTTAAAAATGTTATGCCTTATAACTTCTTACTTGTAACAGTGAAATCTTTAAGTCTGCAGTTGAGACTCTATTGTATATTTCTGAGCCAGAAGATTCCAAGGCATGATTACATTTTCTTGCACCGTGACCAATCTTAAACGTGCTGCGAATTGATGGTGTTCGTTAAGCAGCTTGCCACCTATATGTTCATTATACCAAGATATTATGAGTTTTACATTTTCATCTTCAGTGTTAATATCTCCTGTCCAAACAGCGTGGAGCTTAAATCTTTTCTCAACATTCACGTGTCTTATCTCTGTTCATCACTTGCGGTATAAAACATTCCAAGAGTCTATTCATGCTTTTATTTGAAATTTATCCTATCCTCTGATGAAATAATACCTTTAGTATGATATATTTGAAAATATTTTCTTTCAATTTACTTCTTGATGTCAGCATAACTTTTTATTTCATTGATCATCTTTATTGCTCTTATGTCAAATTCCATTTTTAATCTGAATCTTCTCTCAGTCCTTTAGGAAATAAATTTAAAGATGACAAAAAATATATCTGTCTGAGTATGTGAAGCTAAAACAAAATAGCCAACAACCCTGGGTAATGTGTAAACAATAGGAATTTATTTATTTCCCATAGTTTTGAAGGCTTGGAAATTCAAGATCAAGGCACTGGCAGGTTCCATGTCTAATGAGGGTCCTGTCTTTGCTTTGAGAGGACACTTGGTTGTTCTGTCCTGGAGGGGACAGACAGGACTGTGTCCTCACATAATGGAAGGCAGAACAGGCAAAGCCACCCTCCAGCCTCAGTTCCACCCAGGAGGGTCTTGTCCTCGTGACAGATCACTTCCTAAAGCCCACACCTCTGCTATCACATTGGTGCCTACATTTCATCAGGTTTTTGTTTTCCTGACACTTGGCTGTGTATGGGTGCTCAGGTTCAAACCCGGGTCCTCGTGCATGACAGGTAAGTGCTGTAATCAGCGGAGCTAGCACTCCAGGGCCCTGGTGCTTATGTTTCAACATCTGAATTATGGGGGTACATTTAAACCACAGTAATACCGAAGAGAAGCCTATTGTGATTCACTTTATCAAAGCGTTCCAGACTGTCCTTCCAACTTTAGCAAGCCTGTTATATTCCCAACTCCACCCTCTCTCAGATCTCAAAAAAGCCAGAGGCTGCTCCAATAGTGCTCAACAGGAAGGGCAGTGTGAGAGAGGAAGTACGGAACAACTTCAGCTTAAATATCACACTTTCAAAATATTGCTGAAACAGGATGCTGGGAGCCACCGCTAGGACTGACTGCCCTTGCACGCATCTCCCAGGCCTATAGATAAAGGGCTTTTTGTTTGTTTTGCTTTGTTTGGTTTAGTTTGGTTTTGACTTTTGGGTACTGGTGATTTAAACAGGGGAACTGTATTACTGAGCTACATTCCCTACTCTTTTTATTTTTTGTTTTGAGACTAAGTCTCCTTAAGTTGCTTAGGGCCTCATTAAGTGGCTGAAGCTCGTCTTGGACTTGTGATCCTCCTGCCTCGGCCTCCGTGTCACTGGGTTACAGGTGTACGCCACCTTGTCCCACCTGAAGTTTCCTTATTTACAAGGATGTCTACTTTTCAAGCTAACCCTCGTAAGAGTGAAAACCTGGAATTCCTTCAGCTTGTGTAGTACAAAAGGCCTCAAGTACAAAATTCAATTCAAAGTAATTCCTCATTAGCAGTGCCCCCAGGAAACTGAAAGAAAAGAAAAAAGAACCTTGAGATCTGGGGAGATTACCTTTTTTATTCTTATCTCAAAATACATCTACTTTACTATGACTGTGCTGGAAGAAATCACAGACATCAGAATGAGAGCTATATAATGTCAAATAGTGGAATCATGGAATATAGAATGCAAATAAATTTATGTTGCGTGTGTTCAAAAGCATCAAAGATAGGCAGGAAAGGGGCTGGAGTGGTGGCTTGGCGGTTACAGCACTTGCCTGGCATGAGCAAGTACACAGGTTCAAACCCCAGCACCCACATACACAACTAAGTGCCAAGCAACGAAAGCCACGTGAAAAACTCAATAAAAAAAGTTGATTCTCTCCGTCTGTCTGTCATTGTCACTCTTTCATTGTCCTTCTATCTTTAAAAAAAAAAAAGATAGGCAAGAAAATATGAGCAAGAATTAAAACACTTTATAAAATAAATTTATTTTTAAACTGATAAATGAAAACATGAAAATGGTTCATATCAGTGCAGCACCAGTTCTGACACCTGTCTACAGTGTACACTCAGGTTAAACATAGTTATCTCTTGGAATATTTATTGCTGCCTCATGGTTCAAACATTCATAACCCTTTCCTCTAGCTTTTCAAGATAGTATACATAATCACACTACCATGCCATAGGACACTGGAAAATCTCACTACTATCTCACTATAATTTAGAACCCATCGATCACCTTTTCTGCATCCATCCTTCCTCTCTGTTCTCCTTAGCCTCTGGGCACAACCATTCTACTCTTCACTTGTACAAGATCAAATTTTTTCTAGTTCACCTATGAATAAGATCATGGGGTACTTGCCTTTCCATGCAGGAATTATTTTACTTAACATAAGAAACTCCCTTTCGATTCATGTTACCACAGATGACAGGATTGCATTCTTTTATGTGACTGAATAGTATTCTGCTGCAGATAGGTGTCACATAATCTTTTTTTCACCATTTTTTATTAGAAATTTATAGAGATACAGTTGAGGGGGAAACATTATCAAAACAGTAGCAATCAATGCATATAAACTTTGTTATCCAGGGGTAATGCCAAAACATGGATAACCACCTTGGGTTTCATCTGTTGCAGTTTCCCCCAGAAGAACTCATGCATTAAATGGGTAGCTCGTAGAGGAATGACATTGGCTTCTGGGATGGTTCCCCCATCTTCCCAATCTCCAGACTCCTATGAGTTCTTCATATACCCTCCCCCCTCCGCATACCCCTCCCTACATCACCAAGTATCCTAGGGAGTCATCCCCTATTACTCTGAAAGTCATTCAATTTGAAGTTTTGTTAGGTTAACCATCTGCCCTACTGCTTCCCCATAAATTCTAGCATCAACAGATGAGAGAAACCATTCAGCCCTTGAGTCTCTGAGATTGGGAGACTTCACTAAGCATAATTCTATCCATCTCCATCCATTTGATTTCAAAAGCCATAATATCGTCCACTCTAATGGCTGAGTAGTATTCCATTGTATATATGTACCAAAGTTTTTGTATCCACTCCTCGAGTAAGGGGCATCTGGGTTGGTTCCATAGTCTAGCTATAGTAAATTGAGCTGCTATAAACATTGAGGAAGCCACAATGCTATAATACGCTGATTCTAACTCTTTTGGGAAAATTCCCAGGAGTGGGATAGCTGGGTCGTAAGGTGGTTCCATCCTTAATTTTTTGAGGATTCTCCATACAGCTTTCCATACTGGCTGAACCAGTTTGCAGTCCCACCAGCAGTGTAACAGTGTTCCTCTTTTCCCACAGCCCCTCCAGCATCTGTTGTTGTTAGAATTTTTCATTTTTGCCACTCTAACAGGAGTGAAGTGTTATCTCATTGAAGTTTTGATTTGCATTTCCCTTATAGCTAATGATGTAGAGCATTTTCTCATATATTTGTGGGCTTTCTGGACTTCCACTGGAGAGAAGTTCCTTTTGAGTTCTTTAGCCCATTTATTGATTGGATTATTTGTGAGTTTGGTGTTTAGTTTCTTTAGTTCCCTGTATATTCTGGATTGACATTTCTCCCTCCCCCAACACCAATTACTTTGGCTAAAACTTCTAGTACTATATTGAATAAAAGTGGTGAAATGGCATCTTGTCTTGTTCCAGATCACAGAGAGGAAACTTTCAGCTTTCCCTCACCCAGTATAATGTTATCTCTTGGCATTTTATAGATCGTCTTTATTATTCTGAGATAAATGCCTTCTTTTATTTTATTTTGGTGCTGGTGATTGAACCCAGGGCCTCATGCCTGCTAGGCAAGCACTCTATCACTGAACTACATGCCTAGCCAGCACATTCCTTCTATAGTTAATTTGTTGGCATTTTTATCATGAAAGATGCTGAATTTTATGGACTGTATTTTCAGCATCTATCGACATGATCAGTTGGGTTTTACCCTTCATTTTGTTACTGTGGTGTCTCATGTTTATTGATTTGCATATGTTGAACCATCCTTGTATCCCTCAGATGAATCCCAATTAATCATGGTGAGTAATGTTTTTAATGTGCTCTTGTATTTAATTTGTTAATATTTTGTTGAGGATTTTTGAATTTATGTTCATCAAGGATATTATCTTTTGCTATTTTTTGTGTCCTTGTCTGGTTTTAGTATCAGGGGAAAGCTGGCCTTATACCATGAGTCAGAAAGAATTCCTTCCTTTTCAATATTTTTTAATAATTTAGGAAGAATTGGTGTTAGTTCTTCCTGAAATGTTTATAGAACTTCCTTAACAAAACTCCCATGGCACACGCAGTAAAGTCAAGAATAAATGAATGGAATGCAATTAAACTAAAAAGCTTTTGCACAGCTAAAGAATTAGTCAAGAGTGTCAAGAGAGATCCAACAGAATGGGAAAAAATCTTTGCCTGCTACACCTGGGACAGAGGGCAAATATCCAGAATATTCAAAGAACTCAAAAAACTAAACAACAAACTCAAAAATAATCCCATCAATAAAATGGGCTATGGATCTAAAAAGAAACTTCTCACCTTTGGAAGTCCAGAAAGCCCATAAATATATGAGAAAATGCTCTACATCCTTAGCAATAAGAGAAATGCAAATCAAAACTTCAATGAGATACCACCTCACTCCTGTTAGAGTGGCAAAAATGAAGACTACAAACAACAGATGCTGGAGAGGCTGTGGGAAAAGAGGAACACTGTTACACTGCTGGTGGGACTGCAAACTGGTTCAATCACTCTGGAAAGCAGTGTGGAGAATCCTCAAAAAATTAGGACTGGAACCACATTATGACCTAGCTATCCCACTTCTGAATATTTTCCCAAAAGAGTTAGAATCAGCATACTACAGAGATATGGCTTCCTCAATGTTTATAGCAGCTCAATTTACTATAGCTAGACTATGGAACCAACCCAGATGCCCCTTACTCAAGGAGTGGATACAAAAACTTTGGTACATATATACAATGGAATACTACTCGGCCCTTAGAGAAAATGATATTATGGCTTTTGAAGTCAAATGGATAGAGATGGAAGAAAATATGCTAAGTGAAGTATTTCAATCTCAGGGACTCAAGGGCCGAATGTTTTCTCTCATTTGTGAAAGCTAGAATACAACCGGAAACAATATTTTAGATGGCTAAGCTAACAATAACCTCAACATGTATGAATTTTTACGCTAACAGGAGGAACCTTGCCTAGGATACCTGGAGATGTAGGGAGGGGGGCAGGGAGTGAAGAGGGATTAAGAATAATATCGAGGAGACTGGAGAGAGGGAGTGTGGGGGAATCAACTCAGAAGGAGATCTCCAACCTCTAGGAGAAGTCCATTTAACACAGGGGTTCTTTTGGGGGAAACATAGAACCATGGGGAATCCAAGGGGGGAAACCATGACATGACATCAGCCTTGGCTAACTATGTAAATATACATTTGTTCTTGATTGTTCAATAATGATTTCCCCTCCATTGTAAGTCCATATTCAACTAATAAAAAAATTAGTTTAAAAAATGTTTATAGAACTCAGCAGTAAAGCCATCTAGTCCTGGACTTTTCATTATTGACTTAATCTCATTACTTGTTCTTTGGTCTGTTCAGATTTTCTGTTTCCTCATGATTCAATCTTGGTAAGGTGTATGTACATAGGAATTTATCCATTTCTTCCAGGTTATAAAATTTGTTGGCATATAGTTGTTCAGAATAATCTCTAATGGTCTTCCACATTTCTGTGTTATCAGTGGTAATGTCTCCCCTTTCATGTCTGGTTTAATTTAAGTTTTTACAATTTATTGTTTATTTATTGCAGTATTGGGAATTGAACCTGGGGATTTGCACGTACTAGGCAAGTGCCCTACCATGAGCTACATCCTGAGCCCAGTTGCAGACTTATCTCCTCTTAGTCTGGCTAAGGATTTGTTCTGTCTTTTCAAGGAACCAACTCTTTGTTTCACTGATTTTTTGTTTTGCTTTATTAGTCTTTGTTTTGTTTATTTCTGCTCTGATATTTGTTATTTCTTTCCTAATACTAATTTTGAGTTTGGTTTAGTCTTGTTTTTATAGTTCCTTCAGATCCAGTAAGAGATCCATTTGAGATCTTTCTGCTTTTTGATGTTGGTGTTCGCTGCCATGAACTTCCCTCTTCAGAGTGCTTTTGCTGTATCCCACAGATTTTGATGTCTCGTGTCTCTATTTTCATTTGTTCAAGAAATTTCTAAAATTCCTTTGTGATTTCTTCCTTGATCCATTGGTTGATCACAAGTAAGTTGTTCAATTTCCATGTATTTGTAGAGTTTCCAAAGTTTTTTCTTGTTGCTTGTTTCAAGTCTTATTGCATTGTGGCCAAAATAGATACTCTATAGGATTTTAATTTTTAAAAATTTATTGAGGCTTGCTTTTTGGCCAATCCTCTGGTCTAGCCTCTAGAATGTTCCATGTGCTGATGAGAAGAATTTGTATTCTGCAGCTGTAGGATGAAATGTTTTGCAGGTGTGTGTTCATTCCATTTGTTGTAGAAAGCAATTTAACTGCCTCATTGTTGATCTTCTGTCTGGATGCTACATGCATTTCTGAAAGTGTATTGAAAGTCCCCTATAGCTATTATATTGAACCTATCTGTCCTTTTCAGTCTAACAATATTTTCTTTGTATATTTGGGTGCTCTGATGTTTGCTACATATATATTTAGAATTGTTATTTCCTCTATAGAATCGAGTCCTTAATTATTACATAATGATCTTGCATTTTTGCTGCTTTCAATTTAAAAGTCTATTTATCTGATAGAAATATGGCAATTTCTGTTTTTTTTTTTAAACATTCTGTTTCCATGGAATATCTTATTCTAACCCTTAACTTTCATGTCCTTAGAAATGAAATGAGTTTCTTGTAAGCAAGATATAGTAGGGTCTTGTTTTTTTTTCTCCATTCTGTCACTTTTAATCTCTTAATAGAATTTAATCCATTGACATTTACTGCAATAATCAATAGGTAAGGTCTTATTACAGACGTTTTGTAACTTGCATTCTTGTTTTATTATAGTTCCTATTTTTCTCACTATCTTGCAGTCTTTGTGGCTCTGTGATTTACTCTAGTACTGTATTTTTTTCTAATTTTTATTTTTTAAAGAAAGAGGGATAATCAGAGAGAGAAAGAGAGAAACAATTTTTATTTAGTTTTTCACGTGGCCTTCATTGCTCTGAGACTTTGTTGTGTACGTGGTACTGGGGTTCAAACTCGTGTACTTGTGCATGCAGAGCAAGAGCCATAACCACCTCCAGCCCTCTATACTGTATTTTGATTCCTTGTTGGTTTTGTGGAAACTATGAGGTTTACAAAATACATCTTTTGATTATTACAAACTATTTTGAAATGGAGCAACTTACCATGATCATAAAGATAAGAAAATGAAACAAAGTATAGTAATAGAACACTCTATTCTTGCATTCTATTTCTCCCCATTTTTATTGAGTTTTGATGTTCCATTTTATATTTTTCCATATTACCCATCTCATATAATATTAATGTGGCCATTATTATTTTTAACTGTTTTGGTATTTAGTCACTTGGTGGGCCTGGAAAGGATCAAACTCTGGTAATACTAATATTGTGGAAGTTAATAAAACTCCTCTCAGAGGAAGATAACACTTTCCTCAGCTTTAAATTATTTACATAGATAATTAAGCATAACGTAAAGCCAAAAATTACTTATACAAAGGCAAACCAAGAGATAAATAAAAATCAAAACAAAGGCAACAGAAACAGATAACATAAGGGTTTCAGGCACTGGAGTTATTAGACCAAGAATGAATCAGCTATGCTTAATATGATTAAGAAGATACGTTTGAAGTTTTTGTCATAGAGCTGATGATATACAAGACATCACAGAAGCTTTGAAAAATAACTAAATAGAAACTCTAAAATTGAAATACATTTAGGAACTCAATGGATGAGTTTAACAGAAGATTATACAAACTAAAGATAAAATTACTGAAACAGAATGTAGGCCAAATAAATTATTTTTGTAATCATCACTATTGATAAGGCCAGACCGCTAACCTTGATCCCACTTGAGCAATTTACATAAGGGAAACAATAATTCACCCATCATAAATTGGAACTCAAGTTTACCTTTCAGGCCCTTCTAGTGTTATTATCTGGGTAGTGGTAGTAAAAGGCATGTTTGAACTATAAAACAGGTAACTGAGTTCTAGTTAATGATATGCATGCAGAAATATTTTGAGAGAAAAGCATTAATGTTTGCAGTTTACTTTGAAATACATACAAATGTGACATATTTATGGTTGGATAGAAGCATGATATGTGATAAATCAAATATATGAAAATATTAATTACTAAATGTAGGTAGGAGTCTGGGTGCTCACCATACGATTCTTTCAACTTCTCTCTATGCTTGGAATTTTTACAATATAAATATTAGGAAAATATGAAATGCAAAAAATATTAACAAATATGAAATGAATGCATGGTTTTCAAATATATAATTCTACTGCTTTTCTGGAATTAATGTTCAATTTTAATTAATTTTTAAATATATAATTATGCATAAATACATTCTTATAATAAAAATACTCAAAACTTACAGATAAAATATTCCTTGACCAACACCCCAAATTGTACACCACTCTCTCTACATCTCAACCTTGTTTTAAAATCTGTTTTCTCCAGATTCATCTATATGCATTTATCTTTAGAAATATATCAGTGTTTCTCATTTAAGTAGATTACAAGCTCTGTGAAGACAGGAGCCATTGTTGTGTTTGTATGTTGTATACACAGTATCTACAGTTGTAACTGGAACATAGTAGACACTCAATAAATACTCATTTAATGAATATAAGCCTAAACTAGACTGATACATCATAAACTCCAACAAACAGCAGTAGTACACCACAGAAATCCACTTTTTCTGTGATACCCATATGCCAACTTGGAGTTGGTCTCTCCAGTCCAACTCAACAAAGAGATTGGTACCATATTTAATGGAAAAACTGGATATCAATTTTCCACAGTTAGTTTTAGCACTCACTCCTTCATTCAGCAAACATCTGACATACAAGATATTATGCTTAAGTGCTCAAGGTTTTCAGCCTCAGTACTACTGAAATCTTGAACTGAATAGTTCTTCATTGTAGTGTCTGGTGTGGGGACTGCCTGACATCCCCAGCCTCTACCCACTACAGGCCAGTAGCACCACCCCTTCTAATCATGACAGTCGAAGATGTCTCCAGACATTCATTGCCAAGTGTTCCTTGCAGGACAAAATCGCCTACAGTTGACAACTGCTGGGTCTCATTGAGGCTATGGCCTCTGTCCTGAGCTTTGATCTAAGGCTTGGGACCAGCAGGCCTCTCTTGAGAAACACAGAGTAAGGATGTAGGCTACGGTGACTTTAAGGACCAGAAGACTACAACCCCTTCCCAAGCACCTATCTCTTTCGTGTCTAGAGATTTATTTTTTAGAATCATAAGCACACACAAAAAAATATGTCATTATGGTCTATTTCCGGATAATAAAATTACCATCCCACCTTTTACCAAATGCCCTATACTTTTGGTGGAGAGAATGTAGGTGGGGATGGAAAGGCTGGGAGAATGAAATCAGAAATTACCCATAATTCACCAAAGATAAATTTTAATCTCCCTCAGAGAAAACTTCCTGGCACTTCTCTATAGAACTGAATACAACAAGTGAAAATTTAATCTTTACTGCAACATTATGCTATACAACTACCCTCCTTAAGTCACAAGAATTCTCCGAGAATCATCTGATCAGTTGGAATCTAACTCCTCAAATGCGGTTCTCAAAGCATAGTACTTAGTATATAGGTTGGTGTATAATAAGCCACTCTTCACAGAAGGTAAAAGCAACATGGTACCAAACTATGGCTATGGTTCATAGAAATGTTGTCCACCCTATTCTGTGATTAAAGATATATACTTCTCATCTTCATATGCAACACTAACAAATTATTCTTCATTGGAGATTGGCTAACTTCTAAATGTTGACTCTAAAATCAGAACTAATTTGATAAAGTATACATGTATATGTATTTTTTAAACTTTATCTATTTTGAAGGACTAGGGATTAAACCCAAGAGTGTGCTACCACTGATCTATATTTCTACACCTCTCTTATTTTTTATTTTGTGTTGGGGTCTCGCTAAATTACTGAAACTGGCTGAGGTCTCACAATCCTCCTGTTTTTAACCTTCCAATTTACTGGGATTATAGGTGTGTGTGATTGTGTCCAAGCTATGAAAAGTATATTTTAAAGATTAACTTTTTAAAATATTATTTTGAAATTCGTGTGCTGAAACCTGTAAGTTTTTATAAAGAATATTTCAGTTTAATTATATCATAAGGAATATTTCAATTTTATTCTTTATTACACATTTCTGCTGAACATTAAAGTAAATGTGATTCATTAAAACCTCATTCATTGTGAAAATAGAACAGCAACTTATGTGCATTGTAAATAGATTCATAATGAGAATAATCTGTAAACTATATTAAGTTTTTACTTTCCCAAGAAAACTGCATATTTTATTCACATTGCAAGGTGAATATCATTTTTAAAGTTAAACTATTTTACATATTTTGTTTTGCACAAATCTCTCATTAGTCATATCTTTTACATAACAAATTACATCATGCATCTGTCTAGCAGAATTATAATTTTATTACTTCATAAAGCTTAAAATAAAGGTCAAAATTCTTATTTAGTGTATTTCATATATTCAATGTTTTTCTTCTCTCTGATTTTGTACATTCCTGTTTTGACCCTGGGAAACTGTAAATTATCTTATATTTTATTTTCTTTTTTTATACCATATCATTTTTTTTAAACTTTAACTTATAACATAGAATTCAAGCTGCATAAGAACCTTAAGTACATGGTTTAACCCTCTTTGGAAATATAAAAATTCATCACCTATAGCAGGTTTTATGTACTTCCTGTTACAAGACATATATTACTGTTTATCACTGGAACAGACCAGTTCAATTTAGTTTCCCAGAGGGGAAACAAAGACCTCCATTTGTCACTTATAGAGATGCCCATATAGTAAAGACAATCAATCTTCAGCAGCTCTAACTGAGAAGCCAGAAGGTGTTATTTTTGGAGGATAATTTACCAACAAAGCAATAGTGCTGGATTATTCAGAAACGGCATCAACACAAACTGGCAATGACCAGACATGGGTGTCAGGTGGAACCAGAGGGACAGGCTCACTTCTGTGCCTGCTCCTTTCCCTGTTTCTGTGTGCCTCCCAGGTAGCATGAAGGGAAAGCTTTGGCTTTTTAAATTTTTTACAATTTAGTTTCACAAAGCATTCCCATTTAGGCAATTATGGCTATTTAAATCTTACTGAGGAATATGATGAAATAATGCTGCAAAAAAATCTTGGATATCATGAGGCTTAGTAGATCCTAAATTTAAATAAAAAGCCTAATTTAGGGATTGTGCATGGGGATAACTAAAATCTTACTATTTGAATCAGTATTGATGCTTTTTTTTTTTAAGAGAGAGGGAGAAAAAGAGAGAAACAAGTTTTGTTTAGTTTTTCATGTGGCTTTTGTTGCTCTGAGACTTTGTTGTGTACGTGGTGCTGGGGTTCGAACCTGCATTCTTGCACATGCCAGGCAAGCACTGTAACTGCTGAGGCACTGCTCCAGCCTCTGTTTCTCCTTTTAAAAAACAAAGAAAAATTGTAACCAGTCTCAAGCCACAAAACCAAGTATACAACAAGATATCTTTTTTTCCCCACTTTAATCCAACCTGCCATTCTGGTAAGGATTTTCAACCTTACCCATTCTAACTATATCCAAACTGGTTAGCATAGGTTTCCTCTTAGACCAGAATGAATCTGGTTCACACAGTCCCTCCCATTAGTCAGTGCTTTGGGGGCACAGAAGTATTTGCAGACACTGGGAAGCCAGTGTTAGATCTGCACTCCTACATATGCTGCATGAGCTTTACCCGCTTAACCCTGTTCACATGCCAGGGTGACAGCCAAGAGCACTCGCTGCCTTGTGGCCAGAGTTACTCTATTTTACAGTATCTGCCTAAGGCATCATCAGTGGCTTCTCTATAAAGTGGCAACCTGTCTCCAAAGATCGGTCCCATATGAACCATGCCTCCTGGGATCCAGACCCCTGGATAATCACTTTCTTCTTTGAATGGGACTACTCTTGTGTTTTGAATCAACAAAATGTGGCAGAAGTGAGCAGTTTCCAGTCTTTGCTCTAAAGACCAAAGTGTTGGCAATTTTCAATGCAGTCTGGGGAGCCCTGAGTCACTGTGTAAAAAGTCCAGACACATCATGGATAGAACATCATCAGAGACCACTAGAGGGATGCTGGAGATCACCTGTAGAGAGACAGAGGTGGCCCCCTGCTTCCTGGCCTTCTAGCCATCTCCACTAGGACCTGTTAGTGAATCCACCCAATTTGTTCCAGTCCTTGCCACCAGCTGGCTTCAGTGATCCAGAGAACTCTAACTAAATCAACGACAGAGAGAGGGAGAGAAAGAGAGAGAAAAGGAGAAATAAAATAAAATAGAAATTTATTCATCTAAGCCCTAGTCAGCCCGCAGAATCCCAAGAAATAACAAAATGTCATTTTTATCCCAAACTTTTGGAGCATTTTGTTATGTAGTAATTGATAACCAAAAGCAACAGAGGAGACCCTGCCATGTTGTATTAAATATGCATTCATGTCTAGGGCCATTTTTATGCATTCTCTGCCTGAATCTTAGCTGTATTGTTGCCTACCAACAACTACTAGGAGAAGTATCTCAGGGTGATGTGCATTCCCTACTTATTTCCCAACTTCTGGGTCTTCCAGAAGCAGGTGAGAGGAGGCCAAGCCATTTGATGAGGGAATAGGCTTTTCCTCCACCGCTGGATCGCCTCCCTCTCCCTGGCCCTGTGAAGCTCCTCAATCTCCAGTGCAGCTGCAGGAAGAGTTCTCTGGGGCTCTCGAGAAGCTGCCAGGGACACTGCCTGCTGGGGCCCACTGGGGGATGTGCTCTTGCTCTCCCTGTTGGTGTTGGCCCACCTTCCGGCCAGCACACAGGCCCCAGGGGGACACAGGCAGCAATCCCACGGTGTCCTAAGCTGTCAAGAAACAGCAGCTTCAGTTGTATGAATGCACCTGCTTCCATGTGGGGCTGTGAGGCAGTGGTGGGGAAAACCCCCTTTCAGAGTCTTGGGTGTAGTGTGAGGGGCAGGGTTCATGGTGAAGTTCAGGGTCAGCCCATGCCTCACCCCTCACCATTCAATTCAGGGCCAGAGGAGTCACCACAGTGGGGTCCTGGTGCCAGCTTCCAGCATGGTGCCTGCCCTTCCTGTCTGCAGTCTCTCCTCACCTCTTCAGCATGCCCTGCAAATACCTCCTGCTGGGGCTCCAGGAATCATCCTGGAGGATGTGTTACCATCAGAGCCTTTCCCACCAGCCCCAGCATCAGGGAACGCACGTTTCTGTGCTTGCTGTGCTAATTCTCTGCATACCTCAGGCGAGAGCAGAGAGGTGAACATAATTCAAGATAACCTATTATTTTATGGAACTAGAAGAAAGAAAAGCCTCCCAACAAAAAGAAATGCCAAGGAGAGGGAGCTGCTAGCTACTCTGACTTGATCAACGCACGCAGTGCACATGTGTTCAAACATCACACTGCAGTCCACTAATGTGTAGTTATTACAGGTGCATCAAAGATTCCGAAATTAAAAAACAAAATTCTCATCTCCCCCCCAAAAATGTAGGTGCATTCTCCCATCCAATTTTCAAAAACAAAAACTGAAAACCAAAAGCCAAAAAAACAAAAGAACAACAACACAAACCCTGCACTCTTCCCTTGATTGTGGGCTTTCTTTTGCTAAACAGGACTAAGTCTCAATAAGGTTGATGGATGAAAGAATAGTATCGACTTTCTGATTTTTAACAGTTATTCTGAGTTTTTGTATGAGAATTCCTTATATTTGGAAATTACTTAGAGGAGTATCGTGCCCACAAGGTACTCTCTCTTTTTTTTTTTTCTCCTTTTCATTATTTCTCCAACCCCCAACCTTTCTTTGCCTTTTTCCTCTCTGGTTTCCACATATCACAAAAGACTATGACCCTTGGGCCTCTAAGTTTGGCTTATTTCACTTAACATAGTGGTCCCTAGTTCCATCAGTTTTCCTTTGAGTGACATAATTTCATTTTACTTTGCAATGTACTATTAGAGAGGTGCAGAAAAACTATGGAGACGAAAGGAGGGTGAAAAGTATCTGGAAGTCCTTTATTACATCTTTCTGAAAGTCTGAAATTGTATCAAAGTAAACAATTATTTTAAAAATGCTTCATGTCTAGGTCCCACTAAAATTGTTTGACCAGAATCTCTGGGAGCAAGGCCTGAGCATTAGTATTTTTATATCTTCCAGATGATTCTAGTGTGCAGCCCAAGGTGAGAAATACCGCACCAAACCTGCCAGTGGAGGGACCCTGAGAGGGAGAGAAAAAAAAAGAACAAGGCCAGCAGCTGGGGACAGGGACGAGAGCCACCTCAGACAGCTGAAGGTCACATAGAGGTTGATGTCATCAAAGGTGTGTTTAATATCAGCATCTCCCAGATTTGCCTCAGATGTGTGGACAACAAATGACAATTACTTGACAAACAGCATTACTTAAAAATAACCACAGGGGCTGGAAAAGTGGCTCAGAGGTAGAGCACGTGCCTGGCATGTGTGAGGTTCTGGGTTTGATCCCCAGCATGGCATACACAAATAAATAAAGGACAAACAAAAACCAGATGTAATAAAAAAAAATTAACTCTCAAAAAAAAAAAAAACACAAAATCACAATTAGTAGAGCTGCCATATTATTATGGTAGGCAAGGAAGTCCTTTGTGCTCACTGCTACCCACCAGGTAGAGCCCTCCAAACTATCATTGGGTCCATCCTCTGCCTTCTGGAATTTCACTCCCTTGAATAAGAATTCACTCTGCTTTTCCCCATCATATCTTATAGCAATCTATTTCCTTTTAAGTTTTGATAGCATAAGTCTCTTTTAGGAATCTTTTTTTCTCTAGTCTGAGTTTTCAAACTCATATACTGTATGTATTTGAACATGAATTGAAAGGGAGAAACCTTAAGGCAGAATTTATGTGATTATTTTCCAGTTGCCACAAGATTCTGAAATTGACAATGAATTTGACACCGGAATATAAATATCCTTCCTAGAAAGGTGTGGATTCTTTTCAGACATAACTGCCAAGGCCAACATTTACTCCTCTGAGAACTTCTAACTATTCATACAAATGGTACCATAAATCATTAATGAAAGAGCTGAATTCATCCTCCTAAATTGGGAAGCAATTTCAATTTAGAAACCCAAAGCAAGTCACCTAAACAATGAGGAAGCACTTTCTCACTCCAAGAAGTCTTGAGCTCCACTGGCTCTAGGATCAGATGGCTCTGTGGGCGGCAGATGCATCTAAAATTGGTTCTTCTGAGCCTGCACTGTGACCCCTGCATAGAGCAGCTTTGCACCCAGGCTGGCTCATTTTATGGTCCCAAGATGTCCACTGAAACTGCAGGACTCGTAAACAGACCCTGCAAGGTGACGGGAGGAGACACTACTCTGCTCCTTTAGAAGCAGAAAGACCTTCTTAAACCCCAGCAGGATTACCCTCATATCATAGTGGCTGCAATTGGGTCGTACTCCCATTTCTAATGCAAACATTGGCCAGGGGGATGGGATGGTCATCTATGGTGTTGGCTACTCAGGATCCACATTTAGAGCTGGGAATGAGGTCCACATCCGCAAAAGTCTAACTACCCCAAGTGTGGTTCACAGAGGACCAGAACCAGCACCACTGAGGCAGGGAGCTTCTTACAAATGCAGATTATCAGCCAGAATCTGCATTTTAACTAGCTCCCCAGGTGGTTCAAATGCTCACTGCAGTTTGAAAAGTATAGGCCTAAAGGACAGAGCTGGGTGGTGAAAAGTGGCTATCCAAACAAAATGTAATTGGGTTTGTATGGAAAGGTGGCTGGATGAAACCATCACTGGGTAGGATCTACCACCACTTCTAGTTGAGTCTGGGTGTCTAAAGTACCTGGAATTAATAAACCTTCCAAAGGGCTTTATTTGTTTGTTTGTTTTCTGCTAATATGGGTACCATTTTACCCTGTAGGTCTATTAGATAGTGCAGCAAATGTTCTGAAGGAAAATTGTATTTTTAACAAATGTATTTTTTTTTTTAAAGAAACAGAGAGTGTGAGAGAGTTGATTTTTTTTTCATCTAGTTTTTCTTTTTCTTCCACTTAGTTGAGTATATGTTGCTGGGATCAAACCTGGGTCCTCATGCATGCCAGACAAGTACTCTACTGCTGAGCTACCTCTCCAGACCAACAAATGGATTTTTAAAAATATACTTTGCCCCTCCTGACCAAAGTGTTTAACAATTACAACTCAAGGGGGAACATCCTTTGCTTGTAAACACAAACACATTGCTACTTGTATTGGTAGAGGTTTTACTGGTGATTATTTTATTTTCCTCCATAATTTGAACTCTGGTATTGAGGGTATACATCTCAACTTATATATTAACTAAATAGCTATTATTTATTCTAAATAAGCTTCATTCCTATTTTGAGGATCAATTTGCTGGATGATAGGTATAGTAGGCTGAATTAAAACCCCTCAAAGTTATCTGCATTCTAATCCCTAGAACCTGGGGATAAGCTAGCATATTGGCAAGAGGGACTTTGCAGATCTGGTAAGTCTGAAGTCTTTGAGATGGAGAGAAAACCTTAGATTATCCAGGTGACCCACTATGATCACAGTGGACAGGATAGAAGACCATGTGAAGATAGAGTCACGGTGAGAAGATGCTACATGGATGACTTTAATGACAGAGGAAAGAACTTCCAAGCAAGGAATGCAGCTGATCTCTAGAAACTAGAAAAGGCAAGGAATGTGGGTCTCCCTAGATCCTTGGAAGGAACCCAGCTCTGGAGACCCATGTTAGATGTCTGAGAGCCAGACCTGTAGCATAAATTTTCATTGCCTTATGTGAGGAAGGGCGTGATAATTTGTTACAGCTAGCAGTAGGGAGTTTATGCAGAACTTTAACCTGGGCCTGTGTCTCTTTCCCTTCCGTAGGCATTTGTCAATTTCCTGGGCATCTGACATAGTACTAGAGGCTGGCAGAAAGGCCCTGCTGGCTGTCCATCGACCATCTGTGCACTGGCTGCTAGAAGCTGCCACTCCTTGGTGTGGCCCCGTCAGGTACACAGATCCTTCCACCAGCTCCAGCATAGTCTTAAATCTACATAGACAAGCGATCTGCTCCTTCAGAGGCAGCTATGCCATTTATCAGAAAAGCCTCACTAAAGGCCCTGAATATAAAACTGTTTTTTTCCTTTCTTCTCTTTCAAACTTGTCATGTTATATTTTATTTGCTCTTTAATGTTATTCTAAATAAAGAAAAATTAACATTTTAAATAATTAGCATGAATGCTTCTGTTAATCTATATATCATGCAGCACCAATTTTAAATGCAAATATGGGAACATTGAATACACAGACACAATCACCTAAATTATCCAAGTTGCCATTTGTAGCTAGTATATACATATGTATTTTGTGTTTAGTAGGACAGCAAATATGCCACACAAAATTAACTCAACTATATTGTTCCCTTCTAGACCTGAGCACATTCTCCTGACACATTCTACCTCCAGGTTACTGATGAGTAAGCTACCAAAAGGAAGAGGATCTATAAATCACCTGTCTCTCGGAGGCACTTTCAGCCTAGGTGGCTGGTGACCCCAGGGAAGTAGCACATGTCAGGAGGAATCTGTAGAGCTCCTTGGCTGGGGTCATTTGTTTGCTAGATGTTGCCTTCTCTCCAGTTCCAATGGACTCTAGGGGTTATCATTGCCCTGCTTCCTCAGTTACAGACATAACATCATTCTTTTCAAGCCCACTGGATTTCTGAGCTCTTGGTGCATTGCCTAATGGACCCCTGGGTGCAAGCTCTATTTCCCCATCCATCTTCACTTAGAACACACAGGTTTGAAGATAAAATCAATAAGCTTTTCAAGATACAGCCAAAGGGCACTAAATCAAGAAGGGCACCCTAAAAGGCGACTTTCTCATTAACATGCTGCCCAGGAAGCTGGACTCAAGGAGCCTCTACTGCATTACTTCCTGTCTCTACTTTCCCAAATCCAAGGGAATTTTTTTAATTAAATTTGGGGGCTATGAGAGAATGTTTCCCCTTTATTTTTTTTTCTAAACTTTGCCTTTATGTCCAGAATTCTCTCCATTTCCCTAAGGGCCCAAATCATTTGCACAACCTTAGAAAACACAGAGGTATGGTGACACATTCCTGTAATCCCAGCAGCTTGGGAGGCTGAGGAAGGAGGATCGCAAGTTCAAAGCCAGCCTCAGCAGCTTAGTGAGGTCATAAGCAACTAAGCAAGACCTTGTCTCAAAATAAAGAATAAAAAGGGGCCCAGTGGTTCAGCACCTCTGCCTTCAATCTGTGGTACCAAAAAACAAAAACAAACAAACAAACAAAAACAAAACAGGTTTTTTTATATCTTTGTCTCTGCTACCCACTTCTTACACTTTCCCAAGGTGCCCACTGTAGAGCATTCTGGGATTTTCCCTATTTTCTAGATCCTTACTTCCTCTGCTGGGCCTGTCTGGTTTCACTTGATTGGTGACTGACAAAGGAACTCCTCCTCTAAGTTTTTCAAGAAGTCTGTGGTCTTGAATGTTTTGTTTCCAGGTGCAAAATCACTACCTAGGCCTAGAAAAGTAGGACCTTTTAGGACTAAAATGGCTGTATTAAGTTCCCCAGTTATGGGGAGACTCTGGCAATGTCTTTAGGCAACTTTGCTCCCCAGGGCTAATGCACTGTGGTTAAACAGAACCAGGACAAAACAAGCTGACCATCAGAAAGAGAAAACAAGGCACTGAAAGCTATGTCATTTCTTCCTAAGTTCATAATAAAATATGACTGACAACAAATAAATTCCATTTCTCCTCCAACACACATTCTTATAAAACTCAATAAAGTAGCTTTTATTAAGAACAGATTTTGATATTTCTTTTAGAACCCTTAAATAAGTAGCCAGATTTTCTCTTAAATGAAAATTACATGGACATACGTAAGTATATGCAAATACAAATATACTTAAATTTTTTGATATTACAATATAAATCATAAGTCATTAACAATGTGAAAACCATGTTGGCTGAAATTATTTTTATTTTAAAATTGTCTGCCTTGCAGAAGGAATCTTGCATAGATTACCAAAGAAACAATTCTCTCCTAAAGATTTCATTGCAGTGCCTGTGTGCGTAAAAAAAAGCAACTCCTCTATGGAAATGTACACGTGAGAAGGTAGAATCACTAAACAATCATTTGTTTATATGCGTATTTCATAGATGAATAAACTCTTGGCCAAGTAGAAATGAATTTAATTGCTTTTCTCACTTGCATTATCTCATCAGAGTCAAGTTCAGAAAGCCTGAATCTTTCAAGAACAAGTAAATTACTTTGCATTTTCATCCCTACTTGTTTCTTTATCAAAATTTAAATGAGGAGGATATGACATCAAGAAGAAAAAGCACAGGATTTCCAGATCATAGGAGTAAGAATGACGGACAAAAGGTTGTGTTTGTGACGGCTGTGGCCTATGCCACTCCAGCGGGCACATTTCCATTGCACTCTGCAGTAGTCAACACAGTGACCCTAGTGTTAACTTTGACATTTTTTTTAAGTGTCTCCTACTATTCCTAAATTTGGAACAGAGGTTAGGAACATGGCGACTCCTTCGTTTTGAATCTTCCCACTTCACCTCCTGGAAACCAAATACAGCAACAGGGAGAACAAAAATAAAGCCATGAAATACATCTTTGGTGAAAGTAGGAGACGGAGAAAAATCCACAAACTCCAAATTATGTGTAAATGTGGCCAAAAGAAACTGAGATCAGCAAGGGCTGTGCAGGAAGCTGCCAGTGTTATGGGGAATAGAGAGGAGATCTTTTGGCATCAAATGTCAAAAATCAACAAACATCCCACTCGGAGTAAGACCTATTTTAACAGAAATTAAATATAACACAGCATAATTGCTGGAGAAGGTGAAGAAAGGCATGAAAATTCTGAGTGGAATCCAGAGCAATTGGATCTCAAAATATGTCTCTTTTGGAAAAAGAAGGTGTCTTAGACCACAGGGGGGCTGAGTCTTGGTGGTAGCGGCCAGTGAAGGACTGTAAGTTCATAGTGATGACAGAAACAATCTGGAATCCAGTTAGTTTCTTAGAGCAACAGGAAGGAAACTGCACAGCCTTATTACCAAGAAACTCTCATCGTCGCAGCAAAGGAGGAGGCAGAAAACCTGGAAATTCACTTGTGCCTGCAGCTCACATGCTCCACACAGAGAAACTCTTGCAAAAGGTAGCCCAGGACAATGCAAGTCACTCAAATTTGGTAACAAGAAAAAAAAAATATATATATATATATATATACACACACAGACATTTGTTTTCAGCTCTGACAAGCAAAGAGCTCAGAAATCACCACTCCATGCTTATAACAGAAAACCTGAACAAACCAAAATAAATCAATGACTTATGTTGGACCTATCAAAGATCTAATGTTGCAAGTCATGTCACCACCCTGAAATCTAGAGAGACAAGTGAAGTAAGAGTCAGAATTCAGATCTACTTACCTGGAACAGAAGCCACTGAAGCCAGAAAGTGGTGATTCTGATGAATTGATGGAAATTGAGGGTAGACTTAGCTAGAGAATGAGAGACCTTGGAAGTCCCACTCTTCAGTAAATTTTACTATCAGAAACCTCACCAGGCTTTCATAGTGAAGATCTAAGGAGCCCTCTCCCATTCTCCATGATACTAGGAAGAGGAAGGAGAAAAAGTAACTATTGTGAAATATACTCAGATTATTTATATGGAAAAGACCTATTCTCCAGGGGAAAAGATATTACTAGCGCTTTATTTCATCCAAGAGAAAGGCATTCTCTGACTTTGTTCTCCACTAGACTGTCTCAACTAAAGTGGGAAATAAAACCTAAGATACTTGAGAAGGTCATGGTCCAGGGATACAGGCTCAACAAAAGAACAAGATTTAATCATAGGATTATAAAATGCTTTCTCTCTCCTGCACCTTCCATGATACCAGCAGGACTCTAGAATAATAGTGTATTAAAACCAGAAGAGTTACAAGATGCACTGAGGAGAGAAGTTGTTAGGGAAACCCAAAGACAATAGGGAGACAAAAGCAAGGATAGAATTTGAAGTCTTTGACAAGTGCAGCTACAACCAACATGAAACATGGCTCAGCTCCTACACAGATTAACATAAAGCTTCATCCTGAGAGTTGATTTACCACAGTTCCTATTAAGTGATACATCATGTCTAGCTTTCAACAAAAATTACAAGACATACTAAAAAGCAAGTCAAAACTTCCTGAATAGAGATGGTAAGCATCACAGTCAAATGTAACACAAATTTCAGAATTATCAGACAGGGAATTTAAGCTAAATAAGGTTAATATATTAGAGTCTTCAATGGAAGAAGCAGCCAATGTACAAGAACAGATAGATAAGGTAAATAGAAGAATAAAACTCTAAAAAAAATCAAAAGAAAATGCCAGAACTAAAAGTACCAGAACAGAAATAAAACATGAAAATTGTCCTTGATGATTTTATTAGGAGATTGGACATGGCAAAAAAAAAAAAAAATGAGTGAGCTTGAAGGCAATAGAAACTACCCAAACTGAAAAGCAAAGAGGAAAAAAAAAAAGAGAAAAAAAATAACGCAAATAACAGACTATCCATGAACTGTGAATTTTTAAACAAGATTATAATTGGATTTGGAATACCAAAGGAAGAAGAGAGAGTGAGCAATAGAAATATTTAAAAGAAATAATAGATGAAAATTTTCCAAAATTAATGACAGTCATTAATCCACTAACTCTAATTCCATTAATCCAGAAACTCAGAATATAAAGCAAAATAAATAAATGGCATCGTATACATCTATTTATATCACACTGAAACTACAAAATTCAAGAAAAAAAATCTTGAAAGAATTTAAGGAAATAAAACATCTTAAGAGTAAGAATTATAGATTTTTCATCAAAAATCATGGAAGTAAGAAGAAAGTGGAGTGAAAAATTTAAAGTACTGAAAGAAAAAACCCACCAACCTAGAATTCTGTATCAAGAAATATCTTTCAAAAGAGGAGAATCAAAGACTTTCTCAGACAAATAAAATCAGATAATCCATTGACAGAAGAACTTCTCTGAAGAAAATGATAAAAAAAGTAGTTCTTCAGATAGATGGAAAATACTGTTACACTCAGATTTCCATATTTATAAATTTAAATCATCAAAGAAGGAATCATAAATATAAAATACAATCTTTTATTTTTATTTATTTTTAAGACAGAGAAGGACATGAGAGAGAGAGAAGGAGAAAGAAAGAGAGAATCAATTTTATTTAGTTTTTCATGTGGCTTTCATTGCTCTGAGACATCATTGTGTACGTGGTACTGGGATTTGAACTATGTCCTTGCACATGCCAGGCAAGCGCCACAACTTCTGAGGCACTGCTCTGGCCCCTCTTTTTATTTTTGTTATTCTCCACTAATCTAATAGTAAATGTTTTTCAGTATCATAAATGTTTGTTATTGTGTATTGCACAATGAGAACATATGATTGAATCAAATGAATGACAATAATTTTCTAAGGGGTTGGAGGAAGGACTTGGGACCATCTCATTATAATACCTTCTCTAGCAGTGAAGTTGTATAGTATTATCCGAAATTAGACTTATATTAGCTATAAATTTATATTGCAGTTGTTAAGGTGATCATTAAGAAGTTTCCTAAAAGGGCTGGAGTGTTAACTCAGCAGCTATGGTGCTTGCCCAGGATCCTTGAGTGGGAGAGTTCAAACCCTAGCACCACATACACAGTAAAGTCCCAGAGCACTGAAGACCACATGAAAAACTAGATAAAAAAATTACTTATCTTTCTCTCTCTCTTACTATCCCTTCATTCTTAAAAAAAAAAAAGCTTCCTAAAAGAAGCATAATGATATACCAAAAGAGGATATAACATTAAATCACATCAAGTGCTCAATTCAGACCAGATAAGGCAGAAAAAGAGAAAGAAAAAAGAAAAACAAAAAACAAGTGAAACAAACACAGCCAGGCCTCACTTAATGACAGGAATGCATTCTATGAAATACATTGTTAGGAAATTTCTTCATTGTGAGACCATCTTAGAGAAGAATTGTACAAACCTAGATGGAGTAGGTCAATCACTCAGTGTGGACTCTTCGTATAACTCAGAGCCTCAGGAAAAAAGGAGGTGCAGGAGACCACTGTCTCATGTTGCATGCTGCTGAACAGGAAACATTTTTAATAAGTAGAATAATAACTATGAAAGTATAGTTTTAAATACATAGACCAGTATCACAATTGTTATTCTTTAAGTACTATGCATTGTACACAATCATGTGTGATACACTTTTATAGCACTGGCAGCCCAGTAGGCTTGTTCACACCAGCATCACCACACACATGTGAGTAAAGCTTTGGACTATGTTATGACAACGACAGCTGTCACTATGTGAATGGAATTTTTCAGCTCTACTATAATCTGATGGCATCACTGTCACCCATGCTCTCCATCACAAACTGAATTGTCATTGTACATCATGGGACTGTAGTTACCAACATGGTGGCCATGAATGCAACTCTATCAATAACTGCTTTAAGGTGAATGGTCTAATTGCATCAATTAAAAAACGAGATTGTTGTGAGAGGGGATTAAAACAAAGCAACACACAACTCTACATTGTCTACATGTACTTATTTTAAATATGAAGACTAAGATGTTAAAAATAAAAGGACAGGAAAAAATAAAGCATGCTAATCCTAATCAAAGAAAACTGGAGTACCTATGTTAATTTCAGACAAAGCAGACCTCAGAAGGTGAAAATAAGCAGAGGCAAAAAAGGACATTACGTAGTGAAAAAAGGCCAATTTTCGTAGACAATATATCAATCAGTAGCTCAAAGAAAAATGATGTGAATGCATGAATTGATGCAGGCAAAGAATTTGACAAACATCAACATATATTCATTATAAAAATTCTTATCAAACTAGAAATACTGGAACTTCCTTGACTTGAAAAAGAACCTTTAAAAGGTCTTATAACTAATATCATACTTACTAGTGGGAAGCTGGTTGTTCCCCCAACCTTATAACCAGGGAAAAGGCAAAGATACCCTCTCTCACAACTCTTATTATCACCATACTGGAAGTCCTAGCTGGTACAAAAAGGGTGGGAGGAGAAAGACAGACAAACTGGTCTGACTATGCCTATAGAAACCCCCTCTCCAAGAAATTCCAACATCACCTTCAGTTAAGAAATGATACAAATCCCCCATATAAAAATCAATAATTTTCCTGTACACCAGCAGAGAACAAGAAGAATCTACTTTTAAATACCATTTTAAAAAGTGACTAAAAATTGCAATGATTAAGTAGAAATTTAACAAAACATGCACAGAATCTAAATGCTGAAACTGTTGAAAGAATTCAGGAGAAATCTAAATAAATGGAGTCTGTGATTGTGAATGAAAGATTCAATATTTTTAATAGATGTAAATTATTCCTAACTTGATTTATAGATTCAATGCCATCTCAATCAAAATCTGAGCAAGATATGCTATAGGTTTTGACAAACTGAATATAAATTTTATATAAAAATTCAAGACACCTATTAAAGCCAAGATATTATTGAAGAACAGAATTTGGGAATTCTCATTACCTAATTTCAAGACTCACTATAAATCTGTAGTGATCAAACTAGTGATGCATTGAGCTAATAAAATCACGCAGCAAAGGAACAGCACAGAGATCCCAGAAGGAAACCCACACAAATACAGTCAAATGATATTTAGGAAAAAAGGCATTTTGATGGCAAAAGGACAGATTTTTTTTTTTTTTTACAAATAGTAATGGAATGATGGATGTTTATGTACAAAACAATGAAATTAGGCACAAATTTTGCACCTTTTATATTCATAACTCAAAAAAAGAATCTTAGGCCTAAATGTAAAGTACAAAATCATAAAGCATCTGGAAAAAAATAAGAAAAATCCAGGGAACATTGGGTTTACTGATAAATCTTTAGGTTAAAAAAAAAAGATCCAGGAAAGAAAAAAATTGATAAGGGGAACTTTATTCTGCTGTGTGAAAGACACTATTAAAGAATGAAAAGACGGGGCTGGAGCGGTGGCTCAGTGGTTTTGGTGCTTGCCTGGCAAGCACGAGGACCCAGGTTCAAACCCCAGCACCACGTACACAACTAAGTGTTGGAGCATCTAAGGCCATGTGAAAAACTAAATAAAGTTGTTTCTCTCTTTCTCTGTCTCTCTCACTGTCCCTCTCTCTAAAAAAAAAAAAAAAAAATGAAAAGACAAGCCACAAACATACAGAAAATATTTACAAATCACATATCTGATAAAGGACTTGTATCTAAGATACACAAAAAGCACAAAAATTCAATAATAAGAGAACAACTCAATTTAAAAATATGCCAAAGATTGACAATAAGTATTTCAACAAAGAAGATACACAGATGGCAAATAAAGAATATTAAAAGATGCTCAATGTAATTTATTTTCGGAGAAATGCAAAATCAAACAAAGACGAGATACCACTACATAACTATTAGAAGAACTGCATGTTGTTTTAAAAACATATGTCCATACAAAGTCTGCACATGTATATCTATAGCAGCTTTATTCCTAATCAGCAAAAACTGGAGGCAACCTTGACTATAATAGATTTAAAAAAAAAAAAAAAGAGTACACTCACAGAAGAGAATATCATTCAGGAAAAATAGAAACACAAAATTAGGCCATAAACATGGGTGAAGCTTAAACACATCTTGCTAAGTAAAGTAAGTATGAAAAGGATACAGCCTGTATGTTTCCAGTGTATGACACTTTGCAAAAGACCAAACTATAACAACAATGAAAACATCAGTGATTCCCAAGAGAGAGAGTTAAAGCACGGGGGAAATTTTTAGGAACTGAACCTACTCCATATGATACTTTAATGTTAGATACATGACACTATGCATTTGTGAAAATGCTTAGAACTCTACATCAAGAGGAAGCACTGTTGCAGGAATAGTTTGAAAAGCTCATTTGGTATGATGCTATGGTTTCTCCCAAAAGTCCATGTGCTGGAAACGTAGTCCCCAGTTTAATTAACTGTGTTGACAGATAGTGGGACTGTTAAGAGGTGGGGCCTAGTGGGAGATGTTCAGGTCATGGGCACCACCCAAAAAAGAGGATTACTATCTATCTGGAAAGACTAGATTTGGTGTTGAAGGGTTGTATTAGTTACTGAGAGAGTGCCTTGTTATAAAGCCCCCCACGTCAGCCTCTTTGTCTCTCTTTTTCTCTTGCATTCCTGATGTATATGCCTATTTCCACTTTCTGGTTCTCCATCATGATTTACTATGCAGCATAAGGTCTTTTCCAAAGACTGAGATGATGCTGGTCCCATTCTTTTGGTCCTCCAGAACTATCAGTTAAAAAGATCTCTCTTCTTAATACATTACCCAGCCTCAATTATTTTGCTACTGAAACATAAAATGGACTAAGGTAGATGGAATGCAGAATGTGACAGTAATCTATGTTAAAAAATATGAAATAATCTTACTTAGAGATCTGGGATGACGAGTTATTGACCTAAGTAATTCTGGAAATGAAGAGAGTCTATAAGACTAAAGAAAAATAATTGTACATAACTACTGTACCCAATAAAATTGCTTATCAACATTGGGGGTACAGATCGAAAATTCTGACAATACTACACATATATACCAGAACCAAATAATAAAATAAATGGATGCTGCATGATTGGAACCATGCTTCTCAGCTTTGGGGTGAGGGATTTCACATAAGAAAGGTAAGGAGGCTAGATTGCTCTGTGTAGTAACGTGAGGAGTTAGAGATTCAAGTGTAAAACCATGTTTCTTTCAATATAGACACAATGGTTACCTAGAGAAATATTTACATATTTGCATTTATATCCAGTTAGTGTACAAACACTTATTTCCTTGTTCTGCTGAGGGCCTAAGGCAACACATGGTAATGAGCATTTCCAGTGCCTAGGTCTTGATTTCTAACACTATTCTATAATCAAAGGAACCAGGGCTTCTTGGAGAAATAGCAGATTTCAGGACTGGGGGGTAGGAAATGCATAATATGAGCCTGTGTCATCTCACAATGCTAGAAAGTAAGGAGTACAAATAAACAAACAAATGATCCATGATGAGAGAATATGGAAATCAGTATGCAGCCTCCTCAAAAGACTAGGCATGGAACCACAACATGATCCAGCTATCTCACTCTTTGGTACTTAATCTAAAGAATTCAAGTTATCATGCTACAGTAATTCATGCACACCCATGTTTATAGCAGCACAATTCATAACAGCCAAGCTATGGAATCAGCCTAGATATCTGTCAATGAATGAACTGATTAAGAAAATGTAATATATGCATATATATACACACACACACAATGGAAAATGGAATTTTATTAAGCAATAAAGAATGAAATTATGTCTTTTTCCAGATAATGTATGGAGCTTGAGAATATCAAGTCAAACTCAGAAAGTCAAGGTCATATGTTTCCTTTCATATGTGGAAGCTAGAGAGGAAAAAGGAAAAGAAATGTGGTGGAGGGAATCTCATGAAAATCAAAGGGAGATTAGTAGAATAGAGGAAAAGGACCAGGGAGAAGGAGGAGAGAAAGGAAAGGGAAATACTGGGGAAGGATATTGACCAAATTATATTGTCGTATCGTGTGCATGTACAAATACGTAACAATGAATCCCACCATTATGTATAATTATAATGTACCAATAAAATATGGGAAAAAACTTGTAAAAATGAAATATGTGAAAGAGCTCACAAAGAGCAAAGGTGGAATAATTTGAACAATAAAATAAAGTAGTTTTGGATTATAACCCAAATGCAGCAGAAATAATCATAAATATATTACTGATAGAAATGGCTGCTCAAATAAATAAATGAGGGAGGACACAAATGGGACCACGCAGAAAAATTCCAAATAATTTATATAGATACTCAGCCTTCAAGATGACGATATCTCTGAACATAATAACTTCCTCCTTGGGAAAGGCATAACTTTTTGATACAAAAACTCACAAACACTACCTCAATTTGCTTACCAGGACCAGCCTCAACAATAAGCCGTGTTGATAGTATACACTCTTCGTGTGACCTGATGTAAAAGGAATTTTATCCCTTTGGTCTACTCCCAAGAACCCACAACTCCAGTCTAACTGCACGAAGCGAATGAGACAAATCCCAACTAAGATACTGTAAAAAATATCTGATAAGGGCCTCTCCAGTGCCAAGCTCAACAAACTTCTGAGAAACACAGCCCAACAGAGATTAAGGAGAGAGACAATTAAATGTAATATGGGATTCTGGGACAGAAAAAAAAAAGACATCAGGTGAAAAAGAAAAAGGAAATGTGAATAATGTATGGGCTTAAGTTAATAACCATGGATCAATATTAGTTCATTAAGTGCGACAGATGTGTGGTACTAAAGTGAGATGTTAAAAATAGGGGAACTAGGGGTGGGAAGAGAGAGAAACTCTCCTTGCTACCTTCAGAACTTTTCTGTAAGTCTAACACTATTCTAAAAAGTAAACTTCATTTGTAAAAAGAGCAAGAACCAGAACAATTTAAAAAGAGAATAAACACATTATCCATACTAATGAGCTATTAAGAAGCAATGTTTAAAAGCAGTAAAATTCCCTGCATATGAAAATGATGACAATATTCCAAAGTAAATTTTTCTAACATATATATAATTTTTGGCTCTAGGAGCACTTTACCACTGAACTACATTCCCAGACCTTTTCATATTTTTTTTTTTACTATGAGACAGGGTCTCACTAAGTCGCTTAGGGGCTTCCTAAGTTGCTGAGGCTGGTATTGAACTTGAAATCTTCCTGTCTCAACCTTCTGAGTTGCTGGGATTAGAGGCATGCACCACAATACCCAGCCTAAATTTTTTTTTAAAAACAATGGTGCAAGTGTAGCCATGAAAACTATGAAGCAGATACAGATGGAGTAGTGAAAACAGGGCCAGACGGTGGGAGAAGGTTAGAAAGTGACTGGTGAAACTCAGGAAAAAAACAGAAGGAAGAAACAAAATCATTTCTGAATAAATTCTGAAATACCAGGAGCACGACAGAAACTAGGTACCACAGAATACACAGAATATGTGAGATAGAAATGGAATAAATAAATAAAAGACACATGGTAAAACAGGGTAAAAAGAATAGAAAGAGAAACTACCTACAGGAGACAGCAAAGGAAATGAAAATAGAACCTTAGGCAGAAGAAGAAAACCCAAATAATGGATTAAAGCAAATAAAAAAAATAATTCAATAAATTTTTCTTGACATTAAGCAAATAATTTTTATTTATATGTTGAAAAGAAACATAATAATACAGCTAAAATTAACTGGGAAGAGTCAATGCTAAATTATACACTATTAAAATTATTCAAATTTGAAAATGAAGAAAGAATTCTTTGGCCACAAAATAATGATAGCAATTCATCTATAAGAGAGCATATGCTAAGCAGGCCTCAGGCCATTCCATTGCAACTTTGAATACCCAACTGCAGGAAGCAACTTCAAAACACCCATGGGAAGAACGTTCAGTTCAAGTACTTTATATCCAGCTAAACTGTCTTTCAAGAACAAGGTTTAGAGCAATGAATTTTGAACAACGAAGTTACAACAGATGTGGAAGAGGGGCAGGAAAAAGGGGCAGGGAGAGAAAGAGGGAGCGGCCATTATTTTTACTATTACCAGCAAAGGCCTAAATCTAAAATTTCATCAGAATCATTAAAATACAGATTTGCAATGAAACATGACTTGGAGAAATAGTCAAAAAATTACAGGTAACTTTGTAGCTTCTGCCATCCTACAGAAATAAAAGATGGTTTATGACTCTGCACCCTGCCAAGGATTACCCAAGAGGCATTAAGAGGTATTGACTGGGGCTGGAGCAGTGGTTCGGCAGTTACGGTGCTTGCCTGGCACTCGCAAGTACACGGGTTCAAACCCCAGCACCCACGTACACAACTAAGTATCAGAGCAACGAAAGCCTTGTGAAAAACTCAATAAAAGTTGATTTTCTCTGTCTCTCTTTCACTGTCCTTCTCTCTTAAAAAAAAAAAAAAAAAAAGGTGTTGACTTAGGATTCCTGCAAAGGCTGAGTTGACAGCATCATGTTCTCAGTTTTAGAAGAGGTTATAAACAGACTTTAATGGGTGACTCCTTTTTCACCTATGTTTTGGTACCCATAATCAAAATATGTAACATAAAAATTAAGGCATAATATCAGTGCCTTTAGTTTTGCTAATAATGAAACCTAATTGTGAGTCTTAATCTTTCAATAACATTATTAAAGTACTAGAAGTGTTATGACAAAGGAGGCTTTGGAATGATAAAGAAAATTTAATTTTAATCTTTGCTATGTGAATTTTGTTTGCAGGCACAATCTTTAGATTCATATTATCAAAAAATGAATTTCTGCTTGCTTAGTGATTTAAAATTGGGATAAGTCTTCCGAAAATGAGAGTCCTCCCCAACCCACCCAAGTAAAAAGTTCTGTAATTTCTCTGGATGTGTTGCCCAGTGAGCATTATCTAAAAGTGGCAATTCATTTGGATATAAATGTGTTGAAAGGGACTTGTGGGCACCTTCTTTATTTGCACTTATTCTTTTTACCCTTTATATCTGCTTATACGGATTAATTTGCTCACTGCCATATCTTAAAGGGTAAAACTCTTGCTATTATTTGTAAGCTGCTGTTTTAGTCAGCTTTGCATCAATGTGACCAAAAGACCGGACAAAAACAATGTAGAAGAGGCAACGTTTATTTTAGCTCGTGTGGTTTCAGAGTTTCAGTCAATGATCAGCTAACTCCATAGCTCTGGGAACAAGATGAGGCAGAACATCATGGCGGAAGGGCATGGCAGAGGAAAGCTGCTCAGTGGCTGACAGCCAGGAAGCAGAAAGAGAGAGTTCTGCTCACCAGGGACAAAATGTCAACCTCAAAGGCGCACTCCCAATGACCCACCTCCTCCAGCCACACCCTACCTGCCCACAGCTACCGCCCAGTTAATCCCCATCAGTGGATCAATCCACTGATTACATTACACTGCTCAGAAGTTAATCATTTCACCTCTGAACATTCTTCACACATAAGCTTTTGGGGGACACCTCATATCTAAACCACAACAGGTTTTCTTAACTAGTTAATAACTTTTGGGAGACTTTCCCAAAAAACTTTACCTCTCCACATGAGATCTCAGGATAAGCTCTCCTGATCGGTTCTTCATTTGAAATGGATACCAAGAAGTGGGGTTTTTAGTGATGAATTTTAGCTCATCTCATTTACACATTCTAGTAAGCTGTATTCATGAAATATTGCTCCTTAAAGTCTATAAATTACATATAGTATATATGAAGTCTATAAATTACATAAAGTCTCAGATCAGTTCTCCTCTTGTCATTTTTATGGAAACACCCTTTAATTAGAAATGTCCTTCTTCATTTGAAAGTGTAGATGAGAAAGCAGTGGGACTCCCCTTCCTAGAACCTGCATTCACATAACCTCTCTTTTGATCTATTTTTCAAAATAGTATTATTATACATGGGGATTAGCAGTCATAACTACTGTTATTTTGAGGTACCAATAATTTCAATAATGTTTATTTCCTGAATTTGAGAATCAAGCATTCTGCATCTTCCTTAAATTTGGACATGATAAACTAGAGTGGCTCTTCCTATCTACTCAAACAGTATCTGTGATGTGATTAAATTTAAATCATGCTAAATAGAACATCGTACAGATTTATGAAAAGCACTTAAGACCAGAACTTGCTTATTTATTTATTCATTCATTCATTTCTTTCTTTTTTTTTTTAAAGGGAGAAGGACGGTGAGAGGGAGAGAGACAGAGAGAATCGATTTTTATTGAGTTTTTCACATGGCTTTCATCGCTCTGACACTTAGTTGTGTACATGGGTGCTGGGGTTTGAACCTGTGTACTCGCGCATGCTAGGCAAGTGCCATAACTGCCAAGCCACCTCTCCAGCCCCATTTCTTTCTTTCTTTCTTCTTTTTTTTAATACCCAGGCATTGAACCCAGAAACCAGAGGCACTAAACCATGGAGACACATCTCCAGCCCATTCTTTTCTAATTTTTTATTTTGAGACAGGGTCTTGCCAGTTGCTTAGGGCCTCACTAAGTTACTGAGGCTGGCTTTGAATGTGTGATCCAAACTCAGCTCCCTGAGCTGCTAGGATTACAGCATGCACCACCACGCCTTTTGAATAAATAAACAATCAAAACCCTTCATCTTATTTGTTCCAACTAAATGAGATCAAGGTCCTATAATCCTGAAGGAATAAGTGTTTAGAGCAATTAGACACAGGGAAGATAATGCACTTGCATTAAATCTGTTTAGGGCTTTGGGTAGAATGGCCATTTTTATTATATTGATTCTGCCTAACCATGAGCATGGAATGTTTTTCCATCTACTCAGGTCTTCTGTAAATTCTTTTTTAGTGTTTGATAGTTTTCTTTGTAGAGGTCCTTAATATCCTTTGTAAGGTTAATGCCCAAGTATTTCATTTTTTTGGAGGAGATGGTTAATGGGAGAGATTTCCTGATTTCTTCTTCTGTGGATTTGTTGTTGGAGTAAAGGAAAGCTAGTGACTTACTGGAGTTGATCTTGTAGCCAGCTACTTTGCTGAAATTGCCTATAAGCTCTAGGAGTTTTCTGGCCCATGTTATAGGGTCTTCTAAGTATGGAATCATGTCATTAGTGAATAGAGATAACTTAACTTCCCTTTTTCCTATACGAATACCTTTGATTTCCTTGTCTTGCCTGATACCTCTAGCAAGGATTTCAAGGACTATGTTGAACAAGAGTGGGGAAAGTGGACAGCCTTGTCTTGTTCCTGAATTCAATGGAAATGCTTTCAGTTTTTCTCCATTGAGGATCATGTTGGCTGTGGGTCTGTCGTAAATGGATCTGACATAGTTAAAGTATCTTCCCTTGATCCCTATCTTTTCCAAAGTTTTGAGCATAAAGTGGTGTTGAATTTTATCAAATGCCTTCTCTGCATCAATTGAGATGATTATATGATTTTTGTTTTTAATTCTGTCTATGTGGTGAATTACATTTATTGATTTGCGTATGTTGAACCAGCCTTGTTTTCCTGGAATGAAGCCCACTTGATCATAATGTATTATCTTTTTAATGTGCTTTTGTATCGGATTAGCTAAAATTTTATTAAGGATTTTTACATCAATGTTCATCAGGGAAATTGGTCTGTAGTTTTCTTTCCTTGACATGTCTTTATTGGGCTTTGGGATCAGTGTAAGGTTTGCTTCATAAAAAGTGTTTGGGAGTGTTCCCACTCTATCAATTTCCTGGAAGAGCTTGTAGAGGATCGGTGTTAGTTCTTCTATGAAGGCTTCATAGAATTCTGCCGTATATCCATCCAGACCTGGGCTTTTCTTTTTGGGGAAAGCTTTGATTGCTGCTTCAATTTCGCTTTCTGTGATAGGTTGGTTGAGGTTTTCAATGTCCTCCTGAGTTAAAAAGAGGATGTTGTGTGTGTCCAAGAACTTGTCCATGTCCTCCAGTTTATCAAACTTGGCAGAGTATAAATTTTCAAAATAGGTTCTGATAATTTTCTGGATCTCGGATCAGTCTGTGGTGATATCCCCATTTTCATCTTTGATTTTGTTGATTTGCTTCATTTCTTTCTTCCTTTTGGTGAGGTTGGCAATGGGTCTGTCAATTTTGTTCACTCTTTCAAAGAACCAACTCTAAGTTTTGTTAATAGTTTGTATTTTTTTTTTGTTCTCAAAACCTCTGATTTTGGTGACTTCCTGTCTTCTGTTAGATTTGGGTTTGGACTGTTCCTCCTTTTGTAGTTGTTTGAGTTGAAGCACAAGGCTATTTATCTGATCTCTTTCTAGATTTTTCATGTATGCACTCAGTGCTATAAATTTACCTCTTAAGAATGCCTTCATACTGTCCCAGAGGTTTCAGTATGTTGTTTCCTCATTCTCGTTCACTTCCAAGATTTTCTTAATTTCTGCTCTCATTTCCTCTTTTACCCATCCTTCGTTTAAGAGGTAGTTATTCAATTTCCAAGTATTTGAGTAGTTTCTATTGTTTCTCTTGTTATTTATTTCTAAGATCACAGCATTATGATCTGACAGAATACTTGGGATTATATCCACTTTTTATATTTGTTAAGATTATCCCGGTAAACTAGGATGTGGTCTATTTTAGAGAAGGATCCATGAGCCGCTGAGAAGAAGGTAAATTCAACTGTCTTAGGATGGAATATTCTGTAGATGTCTGTTAAGCCCGATTGATTAAGAGTTGTTCACATTGGAGATGTCTTTATTGATTTTTTGTTTTGATGATCTGTCTAGAGTTGACAGTGGTGTGTTGAAGTCCCCCAGAATTATTGTGTTGAGGTCAATGAGGGGATTAATGTCCTTAAGTATTTTTTCCATAAATTTGGGGGGTTGTAATTTGGGCATAAATTAACCTTATATCTTCTTGATGGACTGTTCCTTTTAGTATGATAAAGTGACCCTCTTTGTCCTTTCTGACTAGTTTTAGTTGGAAATTGATTTTATCAGAAATTAGAATTGCCACGCCAGCTTGTTTTTTGGGCCGCAGGCCTGGTAAACATTTTGCCATCATTTCACTTTCAGCCTGTGTCTATTTTTGAGTGTCAAATGT